>CM033645.1:196908184-196965363 GCA_019512145.1 Engystomops pustulosus | reverse complement strand
TTATATCCCTGGTCATGTGATGTCACAGGTGCATGGCTCATTATATCCCTAGTCATGTGATGTCACACAGGTGCACGGCTTGGTATATCCCTAGTCATGTGATGTCACACAGCTCTGATTACACTATGTTATATAACAAGCCATCCACCTGTTGACATCAAATAGAGAAGTTGATAATATTTTGTAAAGCAACTTCTTTGATTCTGGTTACTGATTCTTTCTCTTGTAGTGAGCAGTGTATCTGGTTGCTTCTCAAGTCCGAGCACATAAGACTGAGCCATTACCTAAAGAATATTTTCAATCATAATTCAGTTGATTTGACTATCCAAGGACTGTCTGTAAAAGTCATTAGACACTTCATCAGGTTCCTTTATCTCTCAGCTGTCAGTGAATGTACCAGTGAGGGGCCTAACTCAAGTTCGTGGGGAAAACCCTTTTAAAAAGGTGACATACATGTTAGTCCCTATCCATAGGATAGGGGCTAATTTTCTTATCAGTGGGGGTCTCAGTGATGGTACCCCCACGAATCACGAGAGTGGGAGCCTGTTGTACCCAGAGATGGAGAGCAGCCAGTGGCGCACCTGCACACACAACTGGCACCCAACATTGAGACCTTCACATTAGGATAGGGCCTAACTTGCCATGACTGGCGAACGGCAGAAAAATAAGGAAGCAGGAATAGATTTCTAAAATAAAGTACAGGCGGCCCCCTATTTAACGACACCTGACTTAAAGACGACCCATACTTAAAGACCCTTCTGCCCACTGTGACCTCTTATGTAGCTCTCTGGATGCTTTACTATAGTCCCAGACTGCAATAATCATCTGTAAGGTGTAATGAAGCTTTATTGATCATTTATGGTTCAATTACAACAAAAAAAATTTTGAAACTCCAATTGTCACTGGGCCAAATTTTTCCTTTTTTGTCTGGATCTACAATTAGAAAATATACAGTTTCGACTTACACACAACTTCAACTTAAGAACAAACCTATGGAACCTATCTTGAACTGCCTGTATATTACATAATTTACTATTATCATCTGCACTATTCATTTGTAACATAATGTCGGACATGTAGCGACACCTTTATCTTATCCTCGGTTGTAGAGACAGATGTAAATCTTCCCAGCCGCTGTCCTATTTCATGCAATGCAATACTTTCACTGGAATGAACACGAAAATGAAAATAGTTTATTTGCTGCAAAGTGTCCTTATATGTGCAACGCATGGGATAAAAGCAAAACTCCCGACATAAGACTGTTCATTCGATTATTGCAACAAAATTATATTAAAAAAGAAAAAATGTAAAATATGTAAAACTTTTATATTAAAACTTTCATCATAACTATTGTTGGTACAGCATACATATCCCACCCACTGAAAAACAAATCCTATTCTATTATCCCCCACCTAACCCCCCGATAAGAAATAAGCAGATATTAGCCTGTCTCGTTGAACATGTCTCCTAAATAATCTCATCGTCACATTAAACCACAGGCAAACAACACAAGATTAAGGGGAGGGGGGGATGCAGAGAACGTAAGCCGAAAATTAAAATGTAAATAGTGTTCCTCTACAAAATTCCTTAATCTATTCGGAAACTAAATCTGCCTGACGACAGCCTATTCCGCCTCATCTTGCTGAGTATAGAGAGATAATGAGATTAAGTATTTAATATGCATTATGTAAAACACTTTATTAAATGCCTTTAATAAATGTTATTAGGGACAAGCCAAAACGTTGGTGGGGGAGACGTTAAGGCGCACGCTGAGCGCACCAGACGCTTACAAAGCCGTTCGTCTTTTTTGCAGGCAGAAAACTAATTAAAGTTTCTACAAATACTCGAAAAAGTCTTGTATCCAACTTGTTTTCCAATGGTCGGAGGTGTACCGTTCCGAAATACGGCGGCCACCATAAAACGTAATAAGATGATTTAGAACAAGAGATTGAGTCTCTTGTTTATCCACTTGGACTCCACTAATCTGATGCTTAGGAGTTTTTAGAGGTTTTTTGGCAAAAGGGAGTCTACGAACAGTTTGACCATACAAGTTGTCAGGTACTGTACTGTTGTGTAACCATAACTTTTTGTGTGTGCGCGTAGAAGCAGCAGCAATGTGAAAATATATTTATATTCCAGGATTGTAGCTGGACTTGGGGTATTGTGCTGCACTGTTGTGTAAGTTTCTCTCTCCATTGAACACAATACACCCCCTTCCCCCTGATTTGAGAATAAGCAGTTGTTCGATATATCAGGGAGAGATATATATATCAGAAGGGAAGGACTGAGGAACAGCTTAATGGTGGAGATTAAAGAACGCAGCAGTGTAAGGGCACTACCCTACAGTCCCCTAGAATATAAATGCATGCAAAAAGGTATGGTTATGCTGATCTCAAAGACTTAACAATTTGCAATTTTTTTATGGTCAAAACTGGTTTAAGACTCCCTTTATCATAGACAAAGTATTCATTAAGATTTATGGTGGTAAAACCCCTTGTACACACATAAAACATACAAAATAGAAGAGAACGGAGGCAGACAGCTCAGTTTCCAGTGTAGTGGTGAGACTAGGTTACTACACATTTGCTCTGACTCATTTGTATTGGAGCCAAATTGTAGTGTCCAGCTACAACAAAAAGAAGAACAGAGCTGTGCACATCAGACTTGTAGATTGATACAAAAAGTACACAATTTTTAGAGCCATTCTTTCAACCAAATGCATAAACCCAGAAAAACACATTTTAGAGCAAAGACGATATATGTAAACCGTGTCAAAAAACTAAACATATTTCAACAAACGCCAAAAAGACATTTCAAGCCAAAGGTGACCAATAGCCACCAAATGCAAAATTACAGCCACAATAATCCAGACCAACAGAATTTGGAAACGCGGCCAGATGGAAATCTCCACATAACGATGCATAAGCCTGCAAAAGAACAGATATAGCTTGTTTTTCATGTTTAATTAGTGTTTTATCTAGTGGCTGCCAATTCAATCATTCCACAAATTTCACATGCCATGAAAAACAAAACCCTTCTGTTGGCTAGACGGGAGCAGGTACAACCACCGCGCTGAACCGGTGACAGGGAGCCGCCGCCGTGTATGACTATTCACCGTGGCTCATTGCCAAACCAGCCAAGTGCTCGTCTCTCCACAATTCAATCACAAAACAAGCGATTAGACAGCCCATTGACGGATTTAGTGACCTTTACGAAAAGGAAAAAAAGAAAATAAATAACAGCGGGAATTGTCTAATGGAGAGAAAGACGTGAATAAAAGCAGAAGAAACAACGTACTTCACCAAACAAAAGGTATTTCCTAAAACTAAGGAACTGCAGGGTTTCATCAACCGGAGCTAAAAGAAACATTACTTGTAGTCGGGAAAGTCATTGACTTGATCAAGTAGGTGCTTCCCGTCAACTCATTCATCAATGGAAAACAAAGACCAGGGAAGGAAAGGTAACAGGTGCCTAGTGCAAGTTGGGGTTGGTCCAAGAATCCTGAAAGCCTATTGTTCCATCAATGTGTACAGGATCGAGCAGTTGTGTTGGGGTGTTCCAATTCAGAACCAGTCAGTCAATAGACATAGAACGGAACTGAAATACTAGACACAACCTGTGGACAAGTGGGTTGAATGGGTTAAACCAAGTATAATTGCCATAGTCAATACAACGGATAGGGGATAATAATCTATCAGTGGGGGTCCGGCTGCTGGGAGCTTTACTGATAAACAGAACAAGGGTCCAATTCATGCAAATTCATTGGAGCAGCCAGTTGAGCATGCTTTCTTCCGTTACATTCAAAACCATGGTGATGATGGAAATTGCTGAGCACAGCGCTGGGCTAGAAACACATGCGTTTCATTAAACAAGCAAGAAGGGACCTCCAGTTCTTGTGGCAAGTGGAGATCCCAGGATTAGATGCCAACTTATTAAATTGTTAACAATTCATGATAAAATTTTAGGGGTTTCATTTATATAGGTCGAGAGATCAAGACCATAAGAACAGCTCCATTCCCTGTGCTGTGGCCAAGAATAACAGAACAGCTCCATTCCCTGTGCTGTGGCCAAGAATAGCAGAACAGCTCCATTCTCTGTGCTGTGGCCAACCTGGGTAACTGCAGATGAACGATCATTGACATGAGTAGCTGTAAAAGAGCTCAGATAAGTCTTCAACTTATAAAAGCCTCATCTTGCAACTGGAACAAAGAACAATTAAGGTCAAGCTTTTTATTGTAATACTTCCTTTCTCCTGCGGAGGCACTGTAGGTAAACTAAAGGGTTGCTGTTGGGTTCCTCCTACTTTTAATTTCCAATTAATTTGGGTATAAATGAGCATATCCTGTAAGTATATAAAATAATTCATATCTAAAACAAGTTTGTCGTAGTCCACAACCAAGATGTGATACTGCCTCCTAGACTGCTCCATTTGGACTACACCAATGTAATGCTTACAAGTTTTTATTTTGGTGAAGTAGAGAAGCAAACATGGAAAGCTATGGAAATTGAGTGGATAAAATGAACAATAAATGTGTTTGTATAGGAAAATACAAGTAAGATCTAAGAACTTGGAGTCACATATGCCGGTAGGCTGCACGGCACAAGACGAGAAGCCAAATTCATTTACTCTTTAGTGAAGATAAATGGCTTTGCTGTACAGCGGTGGCTTAGAAAAAGAAATACTCGCAGTGGAACTCCCAAGCTTTTACTCTTGACTAAAAATGAAACGTATCACTCATTTCATTTCCCTCACTTCATCTTGATAGATGGGATTTCATTTCTAAGAAGAACTTGCAGAGACTCGTACTGTGAGAGGAACAGAGATCCTATACCACAACACTGAGCCCATACAAAACCTTTATAATATGTACAACCATATCCCGTATACAAGGCGGCAATGGTGAGGGGTGACTGTTCACTGGGGTCACCTATCACAAAGGTCACCTCAAGGACAAGACGATAAACCTGTATAAAAGGTATTTAAAGAGCAACTGTAAAGGTGTTTTTTTCCCCCCACAAAATCAATAGCTCTTGGGATGTAAAATAAGTTTGCATATCATCTTTGTTATCTATATCCAGCAGTTTACTTGCTATCCCCCTCCGATCACCTCAGTGCTGCAATGGGTGCCTCCTCTCCATGTGCTGATAAGCCCTATGAATCCATACTTTGTTTACACTTTGTTTCTCTGTCGGTTTCATGAGAGGTGAGGAGCTGCTGCTCCCTGCTCACAGAGGAGGAGGTCATGTGACAGTATATGTAGCAGAGCTGGATGTGTGAATGCAGATCTCTTCTGCACAGAATAGTGAGGTACAAGATCTCCCCTGTTCCCAATCAGTGATTCTACAGAACTTTCTCTGTCTCTCTCCTCATGCTGCTCCCCTCCCTAACTTGTCATTTTGTGCTCTGTGCCAATAAGTAATTAACCCTTAGTGCTCACACAGTACAGGCTATAAACTTCATGTAACTGGTTCACTTATGATTTCTTCAACATATTACATGTTTTATGCTCCTTCATGTGATAAAAAGCTGCCAGGCTGTCACCATATACACCCTGTATGTGCAGTGTGCAGTGTTCAGTGGATATACTTGTGGGAAACGAAATGGATTTAACGCTAAACTGGGGGGGAACTAACTGGCCTCAGCTTGAGGGCATAGACTGACAGTCTCCACCCACTTCAACTCTGGTGAGAAAGTTTTTGTCAAACACTTTCAGAACAGAAGATGCCAGAAAGAAAAGGGGGCGAGCAGCACAAAGTAGGCCTCGTTCTGTTTGTTTCTAAAGGGGAAATTCACATAATAATTTAGTAAAATCACTATAGACTTACAGTTGCGCTTTACATTTAACATTACTAATAAGCAGATATATGTGTACTTGAGGGAAATTAATCACACATTTGAATCTCTAGGCAACATGTTATAGAGCAGGAAAAGCTGATCAGATTGTACAATATGGTCAGCTCCCCCTGCTCTATAAAATTCTACCTGTAGATAGTGTACTATCTGCAGGCAACATCTTATGGAGCAGGGGGAGGTGACTATTGTACCCAGCGTCCTATCTGCTGTCCAGTGGGTGGCATAACTTTAGTATTTGAGTGACTTATCTCTGTCTGAACAGGTATATGAGGAACACTGTCATGCATTAAACCCCCTATAGAACCAATTAAAACTAGATGATTCTTTATACTTTAAGGCACCAAAATGTGCGCATGTTTATGCTGCCCATAAAAATAAAAAAACTGCGAGTGCCCAAAATATACAAACATCCAATAGAATCTCTCCGATACGTCATTTATATGTTCCTGACAGAATATGCCATAAAGTCCAGAGACAAAAATCTCATAAAGCAAGAAGTGTGTGTGTAATCCATGCAGACTGACAGATTATAGCACTATGTTTCCCACCAGCCAAGTGACGATGAAGCTTAGACTGAGGGGAATAGTGTAGACCTGTGTCGCTGAACTGAAATAACCCCAATATTAACCAGTTCCATCAATCTACGGTCCTTCTCCTCTAGATAAAACGCATCCACCGCTTTCAACTTTGCACGACTCCTGAAACAGTAACCGAGTAATTGGCATATTAAAGGGTTCATGTCTGACAGAAGTGCGGCATTACAGGGGGAAGGACGCTTTATTATAGAGAGGTGGCAGCTCATTTTAAAATTCATCTCGCTGCCTCAAAGGGGCTTTACTCGCTTCCACTGACACTTTTGGGATAAGATTTTGAAAGGCGGCTTCAATTAAGGCCTCAGTGCCCAAGGCACAGGAATAGGGAGAGCGCGGTAATAACTTGTCAACAGTCTGTTTGTCCTTTAATCTGTGCAACTGGGAAATGAAGAGGAGAGAGAAAAAAATATTATATATATCATAGAAGCCAGGAACATGCAGTATATAGATCCTCATACAGACTGGAGGTGGATCATGGGGCGCGGATTATGTGTGCACTGTATATGTTCAGAAGATGCAAGAGGGAGGAGGATAAGGGTCATTTTCAATAGAAGAGGCAAAATATTAGTTATAAAAGTGATTTCATATATAATATATATAAAAAGACGCTGAGTCAGTATGGGAAAAAGCAAGAACTAAAGAAAAGGAAAGGAAGGAGAGGGACAGAGCGAGGGTAGGGAGAGGAGAGGGACGGAGCGAGGAGAGGAGAGGGACAGAGCGAGGGTAGGGAGAGGAGAGGGACGGAGCAAGAGTAGGGCAGGGAAGAGAGAAATGTAGAGAGGGTAGGGAGGAGAGGAATGGAGCGAGAGTATAGTAGGAAGGAGAGGAATGTAGGAGAGGTATGAAGCTAAGGTAGAGTAAGTTTCACAAAATTTAAGCAGAGAATCTAAAAACACAACTATAGTTTACACACCCCAGAAAAGGTAATGTAAGACATTCGCCCTTTCCTCTATAAGAATTTGCTAATTTTTGTAAATTTATTTGTAAGAACAGGCACCAATGTAGTCAGTTTATTCATAATTGCGTATACTTTTATGTAACAATAGACTATGATCACTCGCTGGCTGCCTCATTGCAGTACCTTATAAAACGCATTGTGACGGCTTGATAAATCCCATTATAGGGGATATTTGCTGTAGCTGGAACATCTATCAGTCAGCGGGCACTAAAGAGGATTTTAAGCTGTGGTCTGCGGTACCTAAATGCAATCAGGTCCCAGCTGTCCAGAGAGCGGCACAGTATGCCATCCGAATTTAAGTGGCTCCTAACACAGAGGATTTACTAAATAATTACTTTTAAGCGTAAGCCAAATAAGAAAACTGACAGTGGGAATGAGTTTGGCAAAACACACATTTTCACAATCTACTCCAGGAGACATTTATTAAACTCTGCAGCGCTGATTTACCCATAAACTGCTGCACTGTTCTACTATGAGAAGGTTTACAAGTAAAACTAGTGGAAGGGCTGGTGCACACACTACACAGACTGCCCAAAAGCAAAGGAAAAGTAAACTATGGAAAAATAAAATCCAAATGTCTAAACAATTCAAACAAAGCAATGAAATGTTAGAAGATTCAGATCACATTGGAAAAATGGCAACTTGTGGCATTGGTCCCACCAAAAATATGATAGAAGGACTGAAGTTGCAAGGCTTCGCCCAACCTTGAGGGTGTTACTATAGCCCCTCCGTGCTGTAGCTTACACTGTGCAGGAGCACTTCCCCCTCATTGTGTGCTAAAACTTCCTCTGTATTGATATTACATCAAACAGAGGGAAAGGAGTGAGACGATGTAAAATGTGTGTGAAGCTATACAACAAGGAGATAGGCGCAGGCTGCAGCAGAGAGCCAAGAGATGCGAAAAAAAGTTTTATAAAGTAGTGGCAGTATTCAGAATGCTGACAAAGGCATTATTAAAATCAGCCTAATATCAGGACCCATCATCAGTTAAAAATTATAATCCCTGTGACAGGTTCACTTTAAGCGACAGGAAAAATACAACAAGGAGACCGAGACAGAGACTGCAGCAGGGGGCCTGGTGATGTGAAAAAAGTTTTATAAACTAGTTGCAATATTCAGAATCCTGACAAAGGCAATTTTAAAATCAGCATAGTATAGGTCAGTGATGGCAAACCTTTTAGATCATTAGTGCCCAAACTTCAACCAAAAACCACTTATTTATGGAAAAGTGGCAGCAAAACAATTTAGGCAGTAATTAATTGCAAAGGAGGAGGGCAAATTCGGACAGCTTCTCTCCAGGGTCCCTGTGTACAGGAAGAATTGTTGGGCCAGCATTCTTTGAGTTCTGTCATGTCAACTCTATTCTGGGGTGATGTCCAGGGTGCCCACAGAGAGGGCTCCGAGTGCTGCCTCTGGCACCCGTGCCATAGGTTCGCCACCACTGGTATAGGTTATTAGGATCTATCATCAGTTAAATCCTGATATAATCCTGGTGACAGGTTCGCTTTAAGAACAATTATGGAATGATCCAAAACCGGCAACAAAACAAAAGAAAAAGCTTAAATTGTTCAATAAGTTTCTCTCTATATCATTGATGAAAATTATAAACTCCAACCCATTATTTAAGCCGCCATATACTAATATACAGTCGTTATAGAAAAACAAGTAAAACACGGCCACACAGTAATAACTACAAAGCCGCATCTTACCTTTATAAGTCAAGATACAAGAGGATGATACTAAATCTTAGTTCATCTCCAAAAGGGAACAAGGACCCTTAATAAGTTGTTGACTTCTACCAGTAACAAATTACCAGTGTGGATGGTCCTGTTATATTTCGTTCAAGGGTTCAGACATTTACGAAATTAAGTGCAGAGTAAAAGCCGTTCGAGGCCTCTCCAAACACAACAAATTAGAGGAGATGACAGCGGCACAGAGGACGAGAGACATCGACGGCCGCAATCACGTTATACTTTACCATCTTTATGTGATTACTCCACAAGTTCAAAAGTGTAGAGATCATCCTGCCAAACGCAACGCGTCCCAGAAACCACTCGTACTTACCTGCAGTTTATGCTTTATGAACAGCTCCTTTAGTCTGATACCCATTGAATGCAAACCAATCACTGCCTCAGATTTTTGATCAAAGAAAATTGTAGAATGGTTTATAATTTGTGAAGCAGAACTTCTCATGTGGAATATAGATGGATCTTTCCGTGGCCGTGTGAGCTACGGTGTATGCTGCCACGTTTATTGAGGATTTTTTTTTATAGAACATAGGAAATCTGTGAAGATGTATCTCACCTCTGGCCATGATGCACATGAACGTAGTCTTTATCCATGTACTTTCCATTGAAACAACAAAATCAGGCAAATTATTTTCTATGGCCTCACACAGGGCTGTGGTTTTTATGGCCCCGTACGCGAGCTTAATGCAGGCTGTCCTTTTTGTGGTCATCATTTTTGTGGTCATCATTACTATGGTAACAGAGCAGGACAGTCTGTTACATCATCACTGGGAGCAGAGCAAAAGAGGGAGGAGGAGGAGTTACTGAGGACTAAAGGATCATGGGACTTGTAGTTTACAGTGGCAGCAATCTTGGTGATAATGTCACCTACTTTAGAAAGCCCATACGATTTTGTGAATCATAAAATCAAACTATGCAAGTTCCATTTTGTGACTAACGACAGAGTTTTGTTGTACTCATTTATTTATAGCATTATGGGTTTTGTGGCAATTTTCATTTTTCACTCCCAATCTTTAAAAATCTGTAATTTTACAAATCACAAGGATACCAAATTGTTATAGGTTTAATAGTTTTTTTTATTACATTTAAAAAATTAGAACTTTTTGTGTAAAAAAATAAATAAATAAATTTCTTCATTTTGTGCTATACTGACACACGGAACTTTTTATTACTTTGGCATACAGACCTTTATAATGGGTCATTTTTTGCAGGACTATATGAAATTTTCATCAAATCTGTTCTGTGTTGCAAAAAAGGGGCGTTACGGACATTTGGGTGGTACTTTCCATTACAGGGTAAAGTGCTGGGATTTACTATTTTAGATACTATAACCCTTGGGGGTCTGATAATTCCTACCATACACTGCAATACTGCAGTATATGAAGAATTTGCTATGGATGGAAGGCCCAGCGTTATAGATGCTGCCCAACGACAGGTCCTGGAGTCTCATACAGACTCCAGACTACCACGGGAACGGATCATCGCTCACCGATGATGCAAGCACTGATTACTGGTGTGAACAGTGGGTGTTTGTTGCATAATGCAGCCAAACACCCTCTATATGTATGAAGAGGACCTGACTAGATTGTTCCTTAATGGGCTCAAGACGACTTTTTTGGTAAAGCAGTGGCACAGAATGCCCGGCCGCCAAGAAGTAGTCAAAACGGAGCTTCCATGCCTCTGTAAACATACAGGGGTACGGCTTAAATGGATCTTGGCGCGAGACATCAGGAGTGCCAAACGAAAAGTTCTGGTACCGGTGGGCATGTCTGGCCGTCCGGAAGAAGTTGGAGCGAAGCTAACATGCCCATGCAAACATACAGGGGCAGCTCTGATGGATAGTGCCCCGGACACCAGACGAGAGGAGCACAGCTCCTAGACTTAGTTAACACTCAGGGATTTCTTAAAGGCATTGTCCAAATTGAAGATTTTCAGCAATCAGTAAAGCAAAATGTCAATTACCGAAAGTTCACAACAGTTTACAAAACGCAACTTTCACCGAGCTTCAAAACTTTTACACGAGCCGCAACGATCCACAAGTGAAAATTACATTTTATGAGGAGTTACAAAAGCAGAGACTTGGGAATGATTGAACAAGGAGAAGACTGGCAGAAGACAGAAAATGTAATCAATAAAAATCACACTTTTGTCCTACAGTGAAAACCACCTCCCATGAAAAACCCCCCATAAGCCCCGGCGATTACGGGAAATGATGTTTGAGATGCCATGGGCCTGCAAAGACAACTCGCAATCAATTAAAGTTGTCAGCGGTGAAACTCAATTTTCTCCGCTCCATGTGGAGGTGAATATACAGAACAGATTGATAATTCCTGTCGCGAGTGAGGCTGAGTGTTTCTAGGCAACATCCCTTCATCATCTTCTGTGACAAATACAAGTAGAAGAGTCTAAACTGCAGGCTGCTGGAGCTGTGAATACTAATGACTGGCACAAGGAGGGCATCATACAGCCCACTTCTAAAGTCCTCCTGACAGACGCTCTCAAACTTCAGCCCATTTATTGCAGGGGATAAAGTGCTGCATAATTAGCGCTGGACCATGAAGGCGTCTCCTGGTACACGACACAGCGGGAAGAGCCAAGTGCCACGTCTGAAGGACAAAAAGTCAGAGGGAGACGCAGCATTACAATGCAAAAACTAGACGTATATCCCCTCCAAATGTCATTGATGGGGAATGATGAACCGCACCGATAGATCTAAATTCACTTTTTATAGATATAGACTGAACAATTAATCTTCACCCCTTATATACATACCTGGTTCACCAATAATGAGCTCAGAAATAGGAAAATAGGAAGAAGCCTCTATAAACCTCACTAGCTGCACCACATCTCTACGAGATCAAAGTATCAGATACATTATTATCCACTAGGGGGAGTGTCCTCACACTGCTGTTCTCTTAGCTCTGTGCACAGTAAGTGTTCTTACAGTCCCCCCCATCTGAGTGGCTGCTGAAGTATTCAATCATAAACCTGCTAATGCATTTACTCGGAGGGGAGGGGCAGTGGAACAACTCAAAACAAAGAGCCAAGAGCACAGTAGTGTTAGGATGTGATGGGGGGCACAAGGTTGAATATGACCAAACATTGGTACCTACTTAGTTCAAGTATGCAACGGATTGGCTAAAGTGGCTTCCATGACCCATGGCACTTTTGGGCAGGTTGAAGTACTGAAAACTAAATGAAATGAAATGCCCTGAATTTCTGAATTCCCTCATGTTAAATCTCATGTTAACATTTAATCTCATGTTAGTAATAAAAAAATCCCTCCAAAAACTCTTGTAGCCTCATATTTTTGGTTCTGTAGTACTTAGAAACAAGCTTTTTGATTTCACATAAAGAGGGAAGGACATTTCATACTTTGCCTAAAGGGGGCTACACATTTAGCGGGGTAAAACTTGATGACAGGTTCTCTTTAAGCTGGTGATAATACAGCAGTAGAAGGTTATTTTACATGCGTCTTGTAAACATTTACCAAACCAAGGAACATTTCAAAGTTCTAAACCCAAGAAAACGGAGCGAGTATCTGCAGCAGATAAGTGGGATTGCGATGGTGTGTTCGGGATTACAGATAATCATTACTCTTACTTGTATAAAACATGTTTATCTATAATTATAACTCTGCTCCGCGCCAAGCTCAGCTAATTGCTTAATTTTAACTCTGTAATTATAACAGTGTGTAGTCAACAAACAGGTCATGTGGTCAGAGGAGCAGCGGCACCTCATCCGCTCCTAACACGGAGGCAGGGAACTAATAATTCACTCGTGAGAAGAACTTTCACTGGCGCAGGAAAATACTATTTAATAAATTGTGGGTTTATCATACAATGTGTCAGTGGAAGAACGTGAGACGGAAAATGCAGTCTAAATACAGCGGGAAAAACAGGGCTGAGCTACAAGAGGCTGAGAAATAATAACAGTACTGGAGTTTATTCGCCAGATGTTATAAGGCGGTGTGTGCGCCCACGTCTTCCACTACGGGGGATCTCCGAGCCAAAACTGCCATTAAAAAAATTTCTGAACTAAACCGATAACACACAAGGATCTTCTGGACATGTTCTCCTATAGATGTGAGAGGTCACTACGTTCTCAAAGCAAAAGGAAACTGTTAAAAATTAACACAGATGATTAAAAATTGAAAACAGATGATCTTGGAGATCTAGTTCTTACATTTATTCCCAGCGTTTAACCCCATAATAGAACATAACGCCCAAGACGAAAATGACATTATATCACCATTTCACAACATAGAAAAAAATTCATAACAAGCGATTAAAAGGCTGTACAAAATTGTAGCATTACAAACATCATCCCCTCCCGCAAAAATGACACCACACACTGAAATATGAAAGTTAACAGCGCCAGAAGAGGGCGAAATGAGGATTTATTTCTGTACCGAAGGATTGAATTTTTTGAAATATAAGAAAACATTATAAAATCAACGATAGGTGACATTAAAAATATGCAATTTGTGGCACACAGTGAAAGCCGTAAAATCCAACCCCACAAGAAAACAGTGCTGATGCATTTTTCACCAATTTCACTACATTTGGAATTTTTTTCCCCGCTTCGCGCAGCACAGAACATCAAATACCGTCACTATGAAGTGCAAATCAAGCCCTCACGGAACTCTGTACATAGAAAAAAGTTTTTAATTTTTAAAGGGAGTGAAAAGTGGAAACACAAAAACGAAAAAGGGCCTGATTGATATGGGGTTAAAGGAGAACCCCCCCCCCCTCCCCTCTCCCGACCACTGTCAGGAAGAGGGATAAGGGAAGTACTGAGGGAGCAGGAGGGAGGGTGAGATTACAGAAAGTGGATATGTAATAAGGCTACCATATTTTTACATACGGTAAATTGCATTTAAAAAGTAAAAAATAAACTTAAATTCCCAATTGTACACGGCTCAGGAGCACTCGGTAGCCATACACAGCACATGAATAGGGCTGCTAAAATTTTATTAGAAAAGTGAATACAAACAATTCAATAGTCAAATTTCGCTCTATCCAATCTGTCTTTTAAAGGGAATTTTTTATTATCCATCCTAAAAACCAATATTGTGCCCTCGTCCATATGTAGTCTGGGAGATGACCCGGTGGAGTTGTGCTTCCATGTACTGTGATGGACGCTTTCAGGCCCCCATGAATGACAAATCAGATAATAGCGGGCGGAGTGGCTCATCTGTAGTTGGTAATTAGGAGCTAATCACTGACCACCGCTTCAGACAAATCTAATTTCAGACTATTGTGTTGTAAAGGTGGAAAGCGGATGAGGAGAATGATTAGAAAACTGGATTTAATACAGTCACAGACCCTCAGATTTTATGCATAAAGCACTTCAGAAATCACAAGCCTCTTGCTCTTCGCTAGATCAGATGTTGAAATTGATGGAACCACCTGGGGTCTACACAGCCGCATTCATGTCGGAGGCTCGAAAGAACAGGAAAAACAATGGAGAGAAGATGGGTTATTAATACAAAAGGTACGGTAGTCAGAAAAAACGATAACCTAGTCTTGCCGGTCATTGTGCCCTTTGTCTACTTTTTTCCTGATTAAATTATATACACAGAATGGCAATGGTGAAGTACAGAAATACTAATGTGCATGGACACTCTTCAGCTAGAGTGATTACGACCGGTCATAGCTGTGGAACTAGTTGACCAACTTGTATAGGGTTTCGATGGCAGATGTCCAACACGATCGAGAATCGGGATGTGGATGGTGAAGTTCCATTCACCGTTTCTTGGGTAGAATCGGCGCTACGACAGGTATCTGACGCCTCTCTCCGTAGGTGTGTGTGTGTGTGTGTGTGTGTGTGTGTGTGTATAAGCCGGTGGGTCTATCATTTGCCGATAACATGGCACGGTTGCACGTCTCCCTACGGAGAGGGAAGTGGTGAAAAGTGCTCGCCCCTCCTCTTCTCCAGTCGGCCGTATACTTACACACGTAAGTGACCTACCTACATGTTCATGAAGCCTATGATTTCCAGAGTCTTTTTTTCTACACTATAGTCATACCATGAAATCCGTCCAATAAATTCAGTAAATTCTTGCTGTATTACAAGCAATGCTCATTTGTTATAATGCATGGTGGCCCATTGGGCTTTAAAACTGTTATGTTAAACCTTGTTATACTTCGGAAAACACAATAAAATTTGTTAAAAAAAAAAAAAAAAAAGAGAGAATTCCGTCCAATACGTGGGCTGACAACACTACACCGGCTACACAAACACTACCAGTGAATTCTGACAATTAAATTGGTGTTTCCACAGCCTTCTATTGGAAGCTCAAAACTTTCTTATTCTTTTCTAATAAGATAAAATGATGTATTAACATCGTAAACCATTTAAAATCATAAAAAAATAAAATAAAAAAAGCAAAGCAAGACAGGTATAAATCCAAAAGCATCAAAAATGTCTAAAAATCAATATATTTTTTTAAAAGCCTATAAAAATGTAAAGAGAATGTAAATAAAATTGTAAAAAGAAAAGATGTAATGCTCCTATAGAAGACGGGATCACTGATAGAAACTAAGCCTTCCTTACTAATAGAAGTGGAGAGATGGAATCCATATGAAATTTTCTGATAAGAGAACTATTAGCGCGGAGTAATCGGGCCAGATACATATGGACTTCCTGGTCAGAAAAGGTAATAATGGTGTTTAGAGGAGCACTATCCATGTATTACCAGCACAAATCTACAGCCATTACATTGTTATTTAATTACCGCCCACTTTGCTCAGCAGTTCATGGAGCTCGACTTACAATTAATCATAATTAGCGATACTCACCGTCTAATACGGTATTACATAATCAAGACGGCTGTCGAGATCAGAATAGCTTGTTTACGTGTTATTTATGTTGCTCTAGTTACAGAGATCAGAGTCACATGGCCTCGATCGTATGATGAGCAGAATTAATAAAATACATTAAATTAACATGCCCCCCCCCCTCTCCATCCTCCAGCATTGTTCTTCTTTCTTCCATTAAAAAAAATAAAAATCATGTTCCTATGGTTCACTTATTTTTCTCTTCCTTTTACGACAATCAATGACCATAGAGTGTGAAGAGCGTGAAGCTACACTAATAATTACCATTTCCTGCTATAGGAATAATTACATTTGGAGATCATTAGGAAGTGTCTAGACAAATGTAAGAAGATATCTGCGATCCTTCTTGTTTACAATTACTAGAGAAAAACATATACAGTTTAGGTTTATACAAAATTGTGTGTCCTACCCTCTAATACGGTTGAGAAGACCCATTCAGGTTTGGCCAAACTATGCTTGGATACCCGAGCGCTCAACCCCAACGATGAGTCGATCCAGGAATCCCCCCCATCCGTGTCTTGGTTAAATACATGCTACCAGGTTGGTTCCTCACCCTATACAACCCCGCTACGAACCGAGCTTATATTAAAGGAGAACTGGTGGCAGCTTATTGGTTTGATAATAAGGGTTGTGATTTATTGTTGTGCCATAACCAGAGGTTGTGTAGACAACTCCAAATCCCTTCCTGCGCCTCTCAGAAAGCCCTTCATGGGTCCGAAATGTCACGTTTTCCTTCACAACAAGTAATGAAGGCGATTATCTATCTTTTGAAAGGTGGGGCCAGGCTGTTCTCTCAGGTCTATACGATGGCAGAGAGCCTAATTAATGTGTTTGAATACTCAAACTATGCTTAAAGGATTTTGTCGAGCCCACACTCCACTACAATTGGATGGAGAGTTAGAACGCATGATTGTCCTGCTGCTCCACCCATTAGCGAGAAATAGGGGGATTTCTGGGGGCCCCATTCTTGTGATTTAATTTAATAGTAAAATTTCAAACTAACAATAAGCCAACCTAATATAAATCCTAATAATTCCTTTCCCACATTATCCAGATTTAAAATTATTATTTTTATATTACCTAATAATGACCCGTGTGAGTGTACGGAAGATGGAAATAATGTCATGATAAAATTATTGGGGGGAAAAAAAAAACCTGGAATGTGCGATGGAAAAGGGGAGATTGTTAAAGTGGGAGGGGGAAGTAGTCCGCTAAACACAAGGAATGGAAGTTGGAGATAATTGCCGCGAAGCCATAAAAAAGTAATTTGAAATTGTAAAAGAATGTACTGAATGTGAAATTAAAAACCCTGTGAGACGCATTAATGATCCTTTCAAACGCCTTAAATAGAAAAGCAATAACCAAAAGCATTTCGCTCCCTTATCTGCTGATAGGAGTCGATCACACAGTTGGCCAGCGCCATGCTGAAAACTTTTTTTCCAGATATGCAATAAGAAAGCTATCACCTTACTGCAACTTTAGCTAATTAAACAGGAGGTGTATAGAAGAGACATAAACCCCATAAAAGAACAAGGAAGCCTTTATTATAGGCTCAACACTGACTAAAATGATATCTCTGTGATAGGACATACTGGAGCTGTGCCATATAATAAAGGCTCACAGTAAGGTACCCAACACTTACCCAAGCATTAGAAATATTGGGTGGCGGAGGGATCAACCAGTTCTCAAAGAAATACTAACTAAAATTAGATCAGATCTCTACAAACTATTGAAGCTTTCAGGATCTCGGACCAAACCCAATACCAGCCACCACTAGATAAGAACCTAATATGTTATCCAAGATCCGGCTCCACTTCCAATCTCCAAAGGCTGCGCCACCTAGTAATGGGACCTGTCCTATAATTTGCGTTGTGGCCTCTCGGCTCGGTCACAGTGTGCTCATCACACTGCGACTGGGCTCATGGCTGTGCAGGTTACGCAGCGCTGCATAGAGTTTGCCAAATCGGTCCCTGTCCCCAACGGTGCTCACAATCTAATAAACATACCAGTATTTTTGGGAGTGTGGGAGTAAAACCGGAGGACCCAGAGGAAACCCATGCAAACTCTTTGCAGATGTTGACCTGGATGGGACTTGAACCCAGGACCCCAGCACTGCAAGGCGGAAATACTACGTGTTGGAGAAACTCAACTACTGAGGGTGAAGACCACCTAGTCCAGTTTTTTCCACCAACTTTTTAGCCCCAGGGTTTAGTATTGGTAAGTGGTAGTGGGGGCTAGAAGGTCACCGGAAGTGGTGCAGGCGGAGGCCAGAGCGGTGCTAACTAAAGGAGTAGTGGAGTTATCTGTGGAATATCTATTCCTCAGTCCTGGTGCTGCCCATCACTTTGCCTGGTGTGCCTAATGCGACCAAGGACAAAATAAACCCTGGCCCAGGAATGGGACACGGCCCGAGGGTTGGGGGAACATTGTTCTGGACAACACCTGGTGAAAGCAAAAGGGAAGTCTTTTAGAGTCATATAAACAGATATGTTGTAACTTTTCTTAGTTCCTATCATAGGCTACACATACACCATGGGGCGAAGCAATGCTGGGTCTAAACTACCTACATCTGGTAGAAGCTCCCGAGTAGAAGATTCATCATCATAAAGATTCATTTAAGATTGTAGGTTAAAAGGTTAATGCATTTCATGTTTCCGGCATGGAAGAGGCCATTGAGCAGGCAAGTCGTAGAGTTTAATGGTAGACTGTAAGCTCTGTGGCAGCATCATGTAAGCTGATCTTGAAGTTTGCGAGCAGGAGAAATGTTCTGATGAAGTGATGTCTTCCTTTACCCCGTTCTCTTGTGTTCCAGATACCGGGGGGGTCTAAATGTGGTAAACCACATCCCCCACCAGTTACACTAAAATAGAATCTAATGGATACAAAGTAGTAACAGTCATGTAGTTTTACAAACGTGAAATTCTGAAATATGATGTGTAAAAGTTTAAAAGGGGGTGGACAAGATTGACAAAACAGACTCCGAAACTAAATCACAAGACTTCTACAAGTCATGTAAGACACCCAGCCAAAACCAGCAACAGGAACATGGCTGGCTGCTAAACTGTATGTACATATAATCTAGGTGAACAACGCCAAAACTGCCCCCGCTTACAATCTGTAATGCTATACTGTATCCAACATGTGAAATATGTATCAAAGCGCAAACATTTCTGCATATATTAAACACTGTAATGTTTTATTATAATACCATGATAACATTTACATAATTTAACGTTCTAGACTAGTATTAATGAGTCATCCATAAATGTGGACCACTGGATGATGGGTTAAAGTACAACTGTAAAGTATAAAAACTTTTGTCTAACTCTGCACTAAGCAAAAGTTTAGTATCTAGCAGAGGTTTTACCATGCCCCCAGGCTCCTCTCCATTTACCATGCTTGCTGATTGCCATGGGAATCCATATAGTACAGCTAGAGACCACAGGAGTCTTGTTGAGATGGTCTGTAGGGCCTGTAGAAATGTCACAAGCATGCTTCAGGCCGGCCAATTACAAACCAGCTGTCCTGCATCATTGGAAAGTACTTCGTTCAATGCAAAGGACCTGTAGTGATGTCAAAACCATGTGACTCTTCACATGCTTCAGATCAGCCAATTACAAACATGCTCTCTTCTTCTGGCTTCAGTGGGGTCAGCTTATGTCACAACCAGGAAGTGCCCACCCACATCAGAATTAGCTGAATCTAAATCTAATTTTATATATACCAGATATAATCTCAGGATAGAAAGAAGCCAGAAGCGTGATTAAGGTATTGTTGGAATTGTTAGTAACTTTACAGTTACTCTTAAAAGGGGGAGGTTCAGATAGTTGATGTCCTAGAGGGCATATTTACATCTTTATAGGGCACAAGGAGCTGAGCAGTTAGGACATTGGGGCAGATTTACTTACCTGGTCCCGTCGTGATCCCGCGGTGCGTTGTTAGGCGAGGATTCACAATTCTTTTTTAAATTCTGCGGTTTGTCCGAATACGTCAGGTTGTCCGACCCCCCCCCCCATTTCTGCCGTATGCAAGGCGGCACCGATGCACCAAAATCCAATCGCGTGCGCCAAAATCCTGGGGCAATTCGGTGCAAAATAGAAATCATCGGGAAACCCGACGAAAGCACGGCGTTCTGACCCTTCGTAAATGAGCCCCTATATGTACAATCTCCAGGGAGCAGGAAGAGCTGAGCTGATTGTACATAGGGTACATAGTAGGAGGAGCTTGTTATACACATCATAAAGCATGGTCACTATGCACTTTCCCACATGTCGCTTTCCGTGGTCTCTTGTTTCTGGGGAAATGCTGTAAAGCAAATCGCTGCAAAAGCTGTTAGCAGCTTGGAGAAATAAATCTT
The DNA here is from genome assembly GCA_019512145.1 of Engystomops pustulosus. Lineage (NCBI taxonomy): Eukaryota > Metazoa > Chordata > Amphibia > Anura > Leptodactylidae > Engystomops > Engystomops pustulosus. The sequence continues at coordinate 196,945,011 of CM033645.1, read as the reverse complement.
CTCATTTAAATCACAGAAATATGCAGTAAACAAAGAAATAAATAAGTGGAAAATAAGAGAAATAAAAGTATGCTTCAGTACAAAAAAAATTGTAAAACATAAAGGGGTAAGATTCCCTTTTAAGGATCGTCTGTGAGCGTAGAGCTGTAAATAAGAGTAAGCACTTATAATCTGGCTTGTGCGCAGCATTTTATTTAGTATAATATCTAAAATATTACAATGTGCTACACAGACAGAAGGGTCTGGCCAAGGGAGTAGACCCAGCACCTCCAGCCAAAGTGCTCAGAAATCTTCTCACAATGGCCGGACAACAGAAACCTTCCCAATCCCGCAGCCTGGGAATGCGGACTACGACCGAGTGGTTGCTCCATCGCAGGCACTTACTGGCCACAGTTTTAACGCTTCCCATATAAAAGCTTCAACATGTTAAAGATTGTAGAAAGGGTTATCAGGAGAATTGCATCTTGAAAGGAGCCAAATCTTTTTATGAGATCTCGTCTTGGCTCGATGATTTATACAGCCTGGCAGCTAGATAGAAGGATAGAGGAAAAAAGTTTTCGGTAAGGAAGTTTGGACTAAAAACATCAGGATTCTGGGGGTGAAATTCTCAAGATATTAAAGAAAAAAAAATCCAAGGTGGTCTCCGCTGATGAGAATCAGAGACAATACGTAGGGGAAATGCCAGTCATCTCCATAGGTTGAACAATATGTAAAATAAACAATGTATAATAACGTCCCCCGTGCCTACACGTTCCTGTGGTGCTTACAGAAAAAACACACCTCCTGAAAACATTTACAATGATTTCTTTAGATTTTTTTTCAATTCTTCTAACGTACAAAACAATATGACATTTCCTGCCTCAAAAGACTTAAGTCCAATCTCAAGACGTCCCCCTAGAAACCTCAGCCCCCTCAGACCGTACTTTACTTTTCCAAGTTAACTGCTCAAAGTTCTGATTTCACGTTGCTTGATATTCATAAGTTACTTTACACGGAATCTTAAAGGAAGCGTCAAAATCCAACTGCACGTTGTTTGATATTCATACATTTTACTTTACACAGAATCTTCCTAGTAAGCTACATAAATATCTGATTTGTAGGAAGTCTTATGAAATGACATGGGTAGTGCCCACATCAGTAAGTCTCTTCTAGAAGGAATAGAAGCCAAACTGCAAACAGGGCTGAATAGATGATTATCAATACAGAATAGGGAACTGCATTGGCTAGGTAAGAGGCCATGGACATGGGTCAGGAAGGGAATTAAACCACTCATGGTTTGGCGCACAAGTGGCACATTGTTGTATAAGCACCTGTCTCCTTTAAAGGGGATGTCAGGGAGATTATAAAAATGTATTGGTGGCCTTTGTGTAAAAAATTAAATAACTAAAACTTAAACCTACCTCCCTCCGGCGCTACAGTTGTCCCGGACCGCAACCTCTCGTGCCCCTTCCCGTTTGCTTACAGAGGCAGAGCCGCTCCTTTTCAAAAACATCCCTTCCCCACGCCCAATAAAGTATTCGTTTCCATGAGTATAAGGCGCCGTGCCAGGCGGGAGGAAGCTGTCAGAGCAGGGCGTGCCAGGCGGGAGAAGCTGTCAGAGCAGGGCGTGCTGCCAGGCGGGAGGAAGCTGTCAGAGCAGGGCGTGCCAGGCGGGAGGAAGCTGTCAGAGCAGGGTGCCAGGCGGGAGGAAGCTGTCAGAGCAGGGCGTGCAGGCGGGGGAGGAAGCTGTCAGAGCAGGGCGTGCCAGGCGGGAGGAAGCTGTCAGAGCAGGGCGTGCCAGGCGGGAGGAAGCTGTCAGAGCAGGGCGTGCCAGGCGGGAGGAAGCTGTCAGAGCAGGGCGTGCCTGTCTCTAAACAAACATCTTGAGCGCCAGAGGAGTTAAGTATACATGTTTTCTTTTATTTCTTCATTTTCACCTCCGCCCCTACACATTTTTAGAAACTCTCAGACAACCCCTTTAAAAAGTAACACTGCAGGCAAAGTGCTCCTTTCCTTGCCACCTACAAAAGATATTTGCATATTCCTTACCCGAAGTAGGAAAATTTACATATCATTTAACTTCCTATGCAGAAAGGTGAACTTGCCAGATATATTTGGGCTGTCTTCTATTACATAATCTCTTTCTCACTGGTAGGTTGTCATTCCATACATGTTATGAAATTACCCTAATACTGGACATTAGCTGAACTTTATTATTTTTTACAGCAACCAATCAGGAGAGAAAGCGTGAACATCTGAACCAATGAGCAGATAAATGGGAGGATGTCAGACTACCTCCAGGCACTTGAGCTAAACTATCGGATCAGTCAGACTTAATAGGAAACAATACAAGACAGGAGAAGGAAAAAAAAAACAAAAAAAACAAAGGGGACTGGGGGCTATAAATAGACACACGTTACCCATCACAACCTAAGAACATTAGTATTTTGAAATTAAATGTGACTGCTGTTTCCATTGCCGCCATTAATGACCACGACCAACAAAAACAAAACTGGATTAATGGATTGTATGTCTTCCCATAACAAAAAACGTGATGGGGCGCACAGGAACACATTAACCTTGGTACATTCACTCATTATGAAAAATGTCAACAACAAACTCAAGGTCTTCTAATGAAGCAAGTAAACAACATTTATTAAACATTCAGTTATGAGAATAATCCGTAGGTGCCGTTCCCTCCGTCGGAACATTAATAATCACCAAACAAACAACAAAAGGCACAAATGCTAAAATTATCGGAATAGTAAATGTGCGTGTAAGTACAATCTAAAAAAATCATGTGGGGATGCCGGATAACAAACTAGTTCTCCAGCCGTATAAACATAAAAACTAAAACCACATGATAAAATGAGTCATATGTACTTTATTGTTCAACAGCGACCCCTCTTTCCTTCTAAAATCAACTTAATAATTTATGATAATGAGCTTGAATGGCTCCAGGGGGTGTTACCAGAGCCGCTTCACAGGTTACACTGTGCAAGGAGCACATACTTCCTCCCACTATGTGCTGAAGCTTCATCTGTTGCAGTGTAATTAGAGCAGACAGACGGCGAGGGAGACAGTGTAACAGTCTGTGAAGCTGCAGCACAGAGAGGATTTGGTAATACCCCCAGAGCCTGTCAGGCTCATTAGAATAATTATAAAAGTTGATTCTAGAAGGAAGGAAGCCACGGATAACAAATATAAGATTTCCAAAGTCACAGTACCTGGATCTATGGTAAGTGTCCCTTGCTTATGAGTGGTCCTACTCCGAAACAAAGAATATGAAGGATCACTGTCTGATCTAAAGGTCAAAATTGGCCTGATTTCAAAGAATAAATGACAAGTAAAACTTTCCTTTTTTTAGAACATTATATCAGTAGATAGAATTTTATTTCCTGAAGGAAAAATTATTACAGTAAATGGGAAAATGTCCAGAAAGAGAAGAAATATAAAAAAACAAAGTGATAACGTTTCAGAAACTACGAGCCATCCAGCTACATGATCTCAGGCAGTCTTTAGTGTCAAGAACAAGACTCCCTGTAACTTTACTCTGCAATACAAGAATTTAACAAAATAGACTTCAGACATCCTAACCACAGAGACTGACACGAGGCAGCGCGAGCCCAGACAAACCGGAGGAGAAAAAGAACAAAATTAAGAGAACCACATCAAAGACATGAGAGAGAGAACTCCTCTCAATGTGTATGGAGCTACTGCACTATAGGAGACCTTCTAAAGCCCCCATGCTATAAGACTTAAAGGGATTGTACCAGGTTGGCATGCAATTTATAGGGCATAATAAGATCATCAGTGAAGGTCCAACTTCTGGGATCAGCACCGATCACAATAATGGACCTCCCCCCAGTGGTTACTTATGGGTGGAGAAGGAGGTCACCTCGGCATTCAAAAGTATGGGAGTGTCAAAAATGTCTGTGCACAGTGCCACCGAACAACGGTAAAAGACAGATTGAAGAAAGTAATAATTCTAGGATCAGACTGCACATGGCTTGTTTGTAGTCTGTTACTATAGAGACACATAGGTGGCATGGGAGTGTCGAAGATTACAGAGCAAAGTCCCAGTGAACGCAGCAAAAAAAGATAGAAGAGATTACTGTAAAACCAGACTACACTAGGCTTGTTTGTAGTCTGTTACCATAGAGATTCTGTACTGGAACGGTTGATACAAAGTATCTAAAGGGATTTTCTCATTTAAAGCTATTCCACAATTGCTTTACTTAGAATTTCTGATTGTGTTTGTAGAGGTGGACACAGCCATTACAATAACTTATCAGGATTAGGAATACATCAGTAAGAATTAACTATTTCACCCTCTAGGGACTACACAAACCTTAAACATGTGCAACATGGACCTTTTGTCCACCAGCATCCTGCAGAGGAGACATCAGCAGCTCTACAGACAAGATAAGCTCTGTATCCAAGGAGAGGGGGGTATAGCACTGCTGACTGTATTATATGTGAGGTAGCAGACCTGAGTATGTCTTTGTTTCTTCTATCCATCTCAAGAATCTGATCTGTCTCATCCATTTCTATGTATCAGATGCTAGTACAATGTTCAGAAGCTAAATGAAAGTGTATATAAACCTGTACCCTGATAATCTAACCACATTGTCAGCACACAGCCTCTCATAGCACAGAGGAATCCTGAAGTGTCTGCTAAGCTTATTCCCGACAACACTGCAGAATTTTACATTGATCATCACAGAGTGCTCGTTTTATTGCAGTTTTTGTTCCCGAGTAAAATTGCAAAGTAATGGGGGTTAAAAATAATCTTTAGGGGCGTGGCCTGACTGCCGATGAGAGAGGACGTGTGAGCTCGTGGCTCCGTCCCTGCACCCACCTTATAGCTGCAGACCGCCGCTAACTTGCCTCTGATGGGGAGAGGACGGCAGAAGAAGACCCCCAGCAGCTCCGTGCCAGCTCCGGTGAGCCCTCCCGGAGGCTCCATAGAGCCGTTCCTGCTGAGGAACATGCGGTCCGCTCGCGGACAGGCGCCATCTTGGCCTGAGGCGCAGCAAGCCGGCTCCCCTCACATGCAGCGCAGCAGCAGAGCGGAGGTGACGGCTCCAGGAACCGGAGCTGCTGCCCGATCCTACTCCTCTCCCCCTGCGAGATGGAGCTCAACACCTGAGGGTCAGAGCCGGCCGAAGACGACACAGCAGGTACAGCGGGAGCCCGCAGAGACACGGCAGGAGGGGCAACAACGAGACCATTGCCCATGCTCTCCTCCACTGCCCGCCATTACACCAGACCCGCGGCCCGCCATTTTACAGCCCCAGCTTCCCTCTGCTAATGAGCAACAGAGCTCAGACTGGCTGCGCTACCACCCAGCAGCAGCACTACCCAGAGACAGAGGGTAAGAGGCACTCTCTGCCCCTCAAACGGGAATTCAGGTGCCCCCTTTATGTGCCCCCCCCGGGGAATATGACCCCACCGCACGGCCAGAGGTGTGACGGACGGGGAAGGGCAGGGGACCCCACCAGAAATAGTGGAGCCGCGCTCATGGGAGATGATGGCTCAGAAGACAGCTAGGGGCAACCCCTCTCTATCTCAGTTTGCCCAACCATCCGTGATGACTGGGGACACACCCACCCTCCCCCTCCAGGCGCCTGTGCAGACTTTCATGGATTCCCACTAGAAATTTCACAATTCTTGCGCCAGTCTTCCAACAAGGCAAGATTTTCAACAGTCATCTCTGAGGTTAAGGGAGCTTGCCGCTCTGAAATCGCATCGGTCCGGCAGGACCCTGCAGCATATTGCCTCCAGAGTAGAAAACCTGAAGGGGTCATGACACTACCAGAGGATATGTCGCCCAGCTCCAATCCACAGTCTCTGATCAATCAGAAGCCCTCCGAGCAATGCAACGCCACATTGAGGACATAGATAACGCGGAAGGAGAAAACAATATACGAATCGGGGAATGCAGAATATACAGATGAGATATTCCTGAGACACTGAGAAACTCTTCAACTCAATACTAGGCAGACCTGCCACTCATAGATAAAGCTAGACCGGCCCACAGAGCATTGCGCCCAAAGGGCTTGACTCCGCAACCGCGGGATATTATATGTGTGTGCACGATTTTCTCACCAAAGAGGCAATTATGGCAAAAGCGAGAACGACAAGAGACTTCAAGTACGCGGGTTCACAGTGCAATTATTCCAGGACCTATCATGGCTTCAACTTCAAAAAAGGAGGCACCTGCGCCCCCTCCTGGCAGTGCTGAAGGAACACCAGATACCTTACAGATGGGGATATCCTTTAGCCCTCACAGCAAGGCGAGATGGCCATCAGCCACCTACGCTCTCACGGGGAGCTACAGCATTTCTGTAAAGAACTGGACATTCCAGTCCCGCACCACCTTCCCCTCCACCAGCGTGGAACCAGTCCGGGCAAAGAAACGACGCCCCCCATCTGCTAGATCGACGCCTGGAAGGTCCCCAACTGTCACTTCGATCGACTGACTCTATAGCACACAGTGGAGGGCTTAGAGGGTTTGACGCATATGCGCTTTCATCAACTCTGTCTATTTTTTCGTTTCCCCTATAGGGGTATAATAGCTTCGTACTAAGGCTTACGAGGTGGTCTAAAATTTATGTTTAACATTAGATGGGTATGTCCCTGAGTAGGGGACGAGGTGGGTGTGGGGGGGAGAGGGAGGTGGGGAGTTACGGGTATGTTGTCTCTTGTTGGCCTACGGGTCACCTTCCTAATACTTAGGGGTATTGCCACTATCGGAGACCCATTTGGGATCCAGTTGGTAGGCGGGGGGAGTAGAAGCCCAACGCCATCCTACCCCTTGCCGGGTGCTCTAGGCCTGGCTTTACTAATTCAATTTCTTTTAGTTTTAATGTTTTTTCTATGTTTTTTATTCAATGTTGAGATATGTGTAATGTCTTACGTGCCCCCCATTTCCTCTTTGTTCTTTCCTTCCCCCAGGAGCCGCAGCTTCTCCAGTACAATGGTCTGTATATTGGCCAGCGGGCCATATACAAGGTGGTGTCGGCCTCGAACACGTGCAGGAGGGGTGAGCATGACTGGATTGCTAATGTTTATCTTTGTCCTATGTAATGGTTAACTGTGTCACGTTAAACGTCAAGGGCCTTAACACTAACGTTAAACGCCGACTTTTACTAAGAGAGCTCCGTCTGTTGAAAGCTGAGGTTGCTTTTATACAAGAGACCCACTTTGACCAAGCAGGGACCTTCAATTTTGCCCGACACCACTTCCCACATGTATATTCAGCCTTCCAAGATAGGAAAAGAGCAGGGGTGGCGATCCTATTATCAGGTAACTGCCCAATAACTATCTCTACCACCCACATAGACCCTAATGGCAGATACGTTATATTAGAAGGTACACTAAGGGGTCAGCCTCTTATACTAAGTAACATATATGCCCCAAACACAACCCAGATCCCATTCCTGAAGCGCATACTCCGGAAGTTACAGTCAATGCCCCCGGCGGCCCTGATATTGGGAGGGGACTTCAATATGGTTTTTTCCCCTACAGTAGATAGGTTATCCTTGTCTAGTATTCCTGCGTCAGGGGCTCAGGAGCGGTTAGCAAGGGAATTCCGCAAGTTAATTAGAATGCACTCACTATATGACCTATGGAGGGTCGACCATCCTGGAGGACTTTGTTTCTCCTTCTATTCTCACCCGCACTGCTGTCACACTCGCATTGATTACTTCTTTGGAAACATATTGGCTTTGCGTCTTTTGAGCTCGGCAGACATTGGAACCATATCATGGTCTGATCATGCACCTGTCACAGTCACCCTCTGCCGCACAAATTTGCCAACAAAACTATGCAGATGGAGACTAAATGAATCTCTGCTCAAGGATCCGGCGCTCCGTGAACAAATGCGGGCCGCACTCAACACATTCTATGCAAAAGAGAGTTTAACTCTCCCTTCTAAAATGGCACTCTGGGAGGCGCACAAGGTGGTGGTGAGGGGCGAGTGCATGGCTATGTCTGCTAGACTGAAAAAGACAGCATCGGCCTATTATTTGAAGATACTGGCAGCAGTGAGGGAGCTGGAGGGGAAGATGGTGTCACGGCCTAACACTACTACTTTGCGAGCCCTGATAGCAGCTAGGGAACGTTTGAAGGAACATGCGCACCAGAAGGTAGAAAAGCTCCTGATATTTTCCAAACAGCGTTACTATGAGAAAGGCAATAAGGCTCATACAATGCTAGCTCGTATGCTTAGAGAGCGGCACACGAATGGCACTCCGCAGGCGATCAAAGATGAAAAAGGGGACCTTAGATACCACCCTAGAGATATAGCTCAAGCATTTCAAAAATACTACACTAAGTTATATTCACTACCAAGTGGTCTGCCACAGGATATTAAAGTAAGGCAGCAATTGCTACAAGAATACCTGTCCACTTGCCACTTGCCGAAGCTGACGGAATCCGCGGCGGCCGGCCTTAATGCCCCTATCTCTAGGGAGGAATTAGATGAGGTAGTGAAAATGCTACCTTCGGGAAAATCCCCGGGCCCGGACGGGTTTACTTACCTATATTATAAAGTCTTCATCGACGACTTAGCTCCACATATGCTTCCCCTATTTAACTCCTTTATGGAAGGGACATGCCTACATAGGGATATGTTGTCATCCTTTATATCCCTTATACCCAAACCTGGCAAGGACATAACAGCCTGCTGCAATTACCGACCCATTGCCCTTTTAAATTCAGATTTGAAGATCTTCACCCGCATCCTGGCTAATAGGCTCAATAACCTGCTCCCCTCCTTGATTAATAAAGACCAAGTGGGTTTTATACCCTGGAGGCAGGGGTCGGACAACACTAGAAGGGCAATTGACCTTATAGATGTAGTCAACCTGGAATCAAAATCAGCGTTGCTCCTTAGCCTGGATGCGGAGAAGGCCTTTGATCGCCTTGATTGGTCTTTTATGTTCGCAACCTTGGAGGCATATGGCATAACAGGAAGGTTCATGGCGGCTATACTCTACAATTTCCCTACGGCAGTAGTGCGTTTCCCTCACGCTATGTCAGGCCCTCTCCCTATCCGGAACGGAACCAGACAGGGATGCCCCCTCTCTCCCCTTATATTTGCCCTATGTATTGAGCCCTTAGCGGCCAAAATCCGACTGCATCCAGATATTAAGGGAGTATTAGTAAGGGACAAAGAATTTAAAGTGTCACTTTTCGCAGACGACATATTGCTCACATTAAGGTCTCCCCATACCTCTCTCCCAAATTTGCATACTGTTCTGCAGGAATATGGGCGCTATGCTGGTTATAAGGTAAACACCTCTAAGACAGAAGCCCTCCCATTGAATATTCCGACTACGGAATTATTGTTGCTACAGCAGAACTTTAATTATCAATGGAAGACGGACTCTGTCAAGTATCTTGGGGTACAAATAACAGCATCATATTCCTCCCTATATAATGCTAACTACCCACCCCTCTTTAAGGAATTGAAGGCAATGCTAACTAGATGGAGGGGACACCATATTTCCCTGCTTGGTCGAGTGGCAGCGATAAAAATGTCTTGGCTACCAAAGCTACTATATTATTTCCAGACGTTGCCTCTGAAAATTCCACAGGCGGAGCTCAAGGCCCTACAAGGAGCAGTTTCTAACTTTATATGGGACAACAGAAGGCATAGAATGCCAAAATCAGTCATGCTCGCCCCCAAAGCTCGGGGAGGACTAGCAGTACCGGACATAGCCCACTACTATTGGGCTGCTCAATTGCGATACCTACCGTACTGGGTGACCTCAGCGGCCTATACTAAATGGGTCGAGATTGAGAAGCTGTGGATGGCACCGGTACACCCGAACTCATACTTGTGGGGTTCAAATTCGTCTCTCCCTACACAGTCTTTATTAGGTCCCATAGCATTTACTCTAGCGGTTTGGCAGGTATGTAAAAAGCGCTTTAACCTATCCTCCAGTAGCCCGCCATTGATGTCAGTCCTCTATAATCCAGACATCCCTGACAGCTTGACGACAAATATGGTCCAGAGATGGACCAGGGCAGGAATATTTCATCTGGCAGATATGGTGGACCCACTTACACTGGAACTAAGGCCTTTTACTTATCTATTAAATGAGCGGTCCCTCCATAAGGATGAGTGGTACCACTACCTCCAGGTGAAGCACTATATAACTAGTTTATTTGGATCTACTAAGGTTTCTAAGCCTACTGAATTTGAACAACTATGCAAATTAGGTACATCAGTAAAAGGGACGATTTCTAGAATATATCAAATATTATGCACCCCACCAGGTGATGCCCCGCTAACACATAAATATATGACAAAATGGGAGGGGTATCTCAACAAAAAGATCTCGATAGAGACTTGGCAAATTATATGGAACAGAACAGCCAAGTCGTCCATTTGTACCACTTACAAAGAATCTCAATACAAGGTACTAATGCACTGGTACCATACCCCAGCGCTGCTACATAGGCTGAATCCAATGGTTCCGGATGCCTGTTGGAGGTGTCAGACTGAGGTAGGCACATTGTTCCATATCTTCTGGACATGCCCAATTATAATCCCATTCTGGCGACGAATAGAAGCTCTCACTGGGGAGCTGTTTGGTGATGTCGTCCCGCTAGACCCTATGCAGTATCTTCTCAATGTCCCCCCACGCAATCTGAGAAAACATCTTTCTAGTTTCTTCTTAAGTCTCTGCACAGCCTCCAAATGCTTGATAGCAAGGGCATGGAAGCGGAGTACGCCCCCGGCAGAATCCGAACTATTCGCTCGATTGAAAGAGATGTGCTCCCTAGAAAAACTAACGGCCTCCCTCAGTAATACAATTGACGCCTACCAGAAGGTATGGGAACCCTGGAACTCCTTTTGTGTACTCAATGATTTGTAAATGCGGTGGGTCCTCCCCGGGTGTGAATGATGCATCACCTTTGAATCACTAATAATGCGGCTCTCCTCCCCCCCCCTCCCCATCACAGATCCTACCTTACCTAATGTGTGTGGTGTGTCCTGTCTAGTGTGCTATCCCGGTTACTCATCCTTTGATGTGGGTGTTGTAGCATTATTGCAATTAAGGGAATATTGGAGGCTTATTGGCACTATTGGTATAAGGCTACAGCTTTATTTAGTTTAAGGGGTAAAGGCAGATTTGCATTGTATCGCACTATTAGCATGTCTTCCACCCGAAAGCTCGTTTACTTGAATGTGCATATACCTCTTATTTACTGCTTGATACACTGTAAATGCAGAAAAATGTATGACTTATCAAGCAATGCATGCATTACCCGCTGTTTTATACTGTGTTTTATCCTATGTTATTACAAAAAAAAAAAAAAATCTTTCAATAAAAATTTACAGTTAAAAAAAAAAAAATAATCTTTAATGTGTAAACATCACTAGGGGATTTGACCATCTTTCATGGTCAAACTCCTTCGCTTTCCATATAAACCCAAGCTCAGTTTAAGGAAACCACTAACAGAAGGATTGAACAGCAAATTCAAGAACTTGGTGCTTCAAGCAAAGAGATTTTTCAGGTTCTGGTAGGCAGCTGCCACATGCAACCAGCTGTACAGAGCAAAGAAGCTCTTGACGTCCCCGACTGAACTCGGAGAAACTTGGTTACAGATAATGCTCCTTAGTTACTAAGCTGCACCAGCAGACACAGCAGGATCACTGGTGTAATACTGGAGAGCAGACACAGAAGTGCATCAAAAAGTCAGCAATACTTTAAGGGATTCACAGAAAAAGAGAACTGTAGTCTCTGCAAAATGGATTTTGTATGAACATGGTATTTAAAGGAGCACCTAGACTATACTCACAGGATGTACTATAAATACCCTGCAGGTAGGTGTTCTGCGTCTAGAATCATCAACTATCGTAAAAGTAGCAGGTATGCCGGGTTATTCCTGATGGACTACTCAGCAGAAGAATAGTTTATAATGGAATTTGTTTTGTTTTTTTAACAGGGCTATAGACTGACTCCAAAAATATTTAGTAAATTATGAAAATTATGAAATTTCATTTTAAATATCTGCCCCATTTCTGATCTAAGGATTTAGGGCATAGGTGGACAACATTTATTGATCCAAGGGCTACATTGTCATAAAAGCTCCACTTTAAAGCGCAACTGCAAAGTTACTGACACAAAACCCTTTTAGCACAGCCGGAGAAAGAATTGATAACAATTCCAACAATAACCCTGTATTATGCTTCTAGCTTCTTCCTATCCCGAGATATAGCCTCATATACCCATCATTTCGTCTTATAAAATCATATTCAGCTATTCCTTAAGTGGGCGTCACTTCCTTGTTGTGACATCAGCTAAGGGCACTGAGGCCAGAGCACTGAGGGCATTCTTCATATTAATCAGGACAGCACGTTTGTACCGTATAAGGACGACCTGTAGCATGTGACGAGTCACATGCTTGTGACATCACTCTAGGTCCTATTTTTCTCTACTACTGCCCCTCTCAACAAGAGCCTCCTCTCTTCTCCAGCCGTCTGTCTGGTTTCCCATGGTCACCAGAAAGTATGATAAAAGAAGAGTAGCCTGGGGGGACAAAGTGGAACCTCTACTAGCTGCATATAGCCAATTAGAGCAAATTAGATAATTGCTTACTTTTGCTTACTGCAGTGTTAAGAAAAAGTTTTTATACATTATAGTTGTAATTTAATAGGGGTCACCCCAGTAAACAGCACTCGAGATTCCCCAGCAACCACAATCCAACATAATATAGTACAATCAATAAATACCACACCAAAAATTAAAAATATTACTTAAAACAAAATACTGCATTCAAAGCTGAGAACCCCAGAGCACAGTACTTCTACTCCTTATACCACACAGCAGCTTCTCTCCACCATGTGCCATGCTGGTTGCATGTACCAGCATGAGGACCCAGAGCAGGACTGTGCCAGGAGCAGAGAAGGACCCGACACAAAACTGGCTTTCACCAGGCACATTGTGCATGTGCCAAAGGACTATGCAATAATAATAAAAAAAAAATAAATAAATGATGTGTAATAATAGACTCAAGGTCACTGTATCGACTAAAACATTGTGAATATCAATAAACTTCCAACTCTTTTTCACGTGTAGGGGGTCTGTGGCTGTAACATGAATTGTTAAAAAAAAGAGCAAAAAATATGCCAGATTCCTCATAAAACCTGAATTAGGTGATCTTGGATTCCAGAAATCACTCAAGCTGCTCACGTCTACCGCTATGTCTTCACATTTCATATTGGAAGATGAGCTCTACATAAAATATTTTGCCACTACCAATAAATGAGCAGTTACAATGTTATGAAAATATAAAAGTACACACACACACACACACACACACACACACACACACACACACAGCGATAAAATAATAAGGCCTAAGCCACCGACTCCTAACGAAGGTGCAATTTCCTTCTCTATGAACCTCGTCTACGAGAGCTCATCAATGTTATTCCATATTCAGCGACGGCGGCAAATTAATTAAATTGCAAAAACCGCAAACATCTGTTAGTTAGCATTTTTCCATTTTACATCAGTCATTATTTATGACTCAGCTTACATTAAGGGGAGGGGGGAATGCAAGAAATTGAGAACTCAAGGTATAACCAATGCCATTGATGTACAGAATGTTCATCTTCCTCCTACTAGACATAGATAACCAACAAAGTACTGGATGAGTCTCTTAAATGACCCGTCACATGTGCCTTGTAGGGAATGCTAGACTTTCCCTGATCGGTTTTCAAAAAAGCAAAGAAAAAAAAATATTTTTTTTTTTTTTTTTTTAAATGATCATTTCTAAAGCTACAGTGACCTCTGCTGGAAGCTGGAAAAATTACTCAAAACCAAAAAAATATCATTCATCTGCAGTAAATTTATGTAAGGAGAGAATATTTTGATCGGAATATTGGTTCTTCGGAACAAAATGTGTGCGGAAAAAAAAAAAAGCGTGAAAATAATAGTAAAAAAGAATGCAATCGAAATTTAACATCAAAATTCCAGGATTTACAAGGATTAAAGTGGTTTTCATAGATTACAATACTGGCCAATTCATAGGACAGATGATAAAAATTAGATAAATATGCAGTGCAGGCGACCCCCCAATAGAGGCGAGGGTCCAACTCAGTGACTCTACCAAGTGTTAGACATGTGATATCATACAGATACGCATAAAAGCAGGGAGCAAGCTGTCAATCAGCAATATAGTTCTGAATATAAGCACTAATTTTGCCTTAATTATACCCAATAAAGTGTGATTCTATAAAAACTACTACAAGAAAACCAGTTATAACTGCTGCTACATAATCAAGGTCTCATTAGGTCACTCCACTAGGACAGCCTAACAAAGTCATGTATTGTTTTCAAAGGGAACCCCTCATCAGCAATGGACCTAAAAGACCACTTGCAGTTCGTTGTGAAACAGACTGACACGTTCCAAATCCTGTACCTTTTACGGACCTGCGTTATGGCAATAACCGGAAAATCAACTTTGAAGTGAGATATTAAGAGCACAGTACTGAACTCAAGATCTCACCGATCGAGAATGTCCCCTTCACTGTAATTGACAGTCCAGGATCCAGGGACATCATAACTTGCTCTCTTGACTCCCACATACATGGGGCATGTTTAAGTGATACATTTACAGTAATAATACGTTTTTTTTATGACCACTATGATACAAAAACCAAGTTATTTAGGTAGAAAAAAAATATTTATAGGAATAGAACACAGAAATATAAATTGGATACATTGTAATTATGCAAAACAGTGGGAAAAATTTCTGGAAACAAGACCTCAAATGTGTCAATCTGCTTCACAATCAGTGGTGTATTAGGTCAGTGCCTGCTGACAGGTTCCCTATAAACAAATTGAAAATCAGCTAGAATGAATTGTGTTCGAAAAATACGGTATGTTACATATCTAGAAGACCATTTTGAGGATGAATGACCAGCAGGCGGCAGACCTGTGCACAGTTCAAGGCAGCTGTTGTCTGTAAGTACAGGTCATATGTAAGACGCACTGGACTATAAGGCGCAACTTTGATTTGTGAGAAAATCAAAGGATTTTTAGTGCGCCTTATAGTCCGAAAAATACGGTACATTGGGCATTTTTTCATCATTCTGTTTATGACAAAAGTACCTTGTGTTAAAATGAACACATTACATTTATGAAGGTTTGTAGATGAAACGGGACATGGCTTAGTGGAAGGAGCCAAAATAAATATTGCTAAAAAATATTTAAATATTTAATATTTTTAAAATTGGTTTTGGTTTAACTTTTAAAAACCTAATAATATTTTGAATATAATAAAATCTGTTAGAGAAAGATATGATATAGAAAGCACTGGGGGTCTTCTCAGCGCTGGGGTCTTCGGTACCAGCTTCCTGGCAGTATTTTCAAGCCTGGTCTATATCTTGTGTTAGTGTCAGAGATGTTTATCCATTACCGGCATCACTTGCATCTTTACTGGGTTATTTATCATGATAGACATCCCTTTCATATCCTGGTGAAGCACTTGAACCTTGATACCTGCATTTCTCTCGGATATAATCTAAACCTGCTGCTCCTCTATCTTTATACGGTAAAGCGATGCTTAAATGAATGACGGGATATAATAATACGATCATAAGCATCAATCAGTGATAAAATGGAAACCTAATAAACGTCTGCAGAGGATCTCTCCTGGCATGTAAACCGCCACTTACAACCTGCATTATAGTAAATGGAAATGTGATTGGACCTTTATGTGCATTAATGAAATAGGCTGCACAATAAGACAGACGCTCTCCTCCCCGCTAATGAGACTGTGCAGGGCTCTGATAACATAATGGACCTCGTAACTGGATAAATCCAATGGCCGTGGTAACTTCTAGTCAAGTAAATAGGGTCTGACTGGTCGCTTATTTAGGAGATTATTTATTTTCCAAGCTTTCAGGGATGTGATCTGCAGATAGGTATCTAATGGTGGGAACAACCAAACGGAAGAGGAGTATTTATACAAAGGCAGAATGTGTATTAGGCTGCATTCACACTAACGTTGCCCGCCGTACCGTAGCACGGCAGGTACACGGCAGCGCGCAGGGAGAGGAGGAGAGGGAGAGAGCGCTGCTCACCCCTGCCCCTCTCCATAGGGATCCATGGCGCACGGCGCCATATGCCGTGAAAAAAATAGAACATGTCCTATTTTTTCACGGGGTACGGAGCGGAACGCGGCGTGCCCATTGCCATTTATGGGGGACGTATACTGGCCGTATATACGTCCCCCTTGCGTTAGTGTGAATGCAACCTTAATAGTAGGGAAATAATACTAGCAGATCATAAATACAAAGTATCAGTGCAAGAGGCCCCGGAATTGAGTGGCAGGGGAAAGGGCGTCACCAGGGGCGCAGGTGGGCAGTTTGAAATCAGGCTGGTTACCTTATAACAAGTGTTGTGTGCACTTCATTGTATTGTTTCATAGACTAATGGCAGGGGGATAAGAAAATTTCAAAGAAAAGAAACTGGAATGTGCAGCTCCAGGAGCAAAATCAGAAATGAGCAACCAGCGAGTCTGTGTGCGGTGAGTGACTGCGTGGGTGAGTGAGCTTGCGAGCGTTTACATCACACACATGAACAGCTCCAAGAAATTAACACAAAGAAATTAATAAATGCTGTAAAAGAGTCAGACTTCTCGTGGCCACCTGTAACACGGCAGCCATCCATCTCCCGGGGAGTCAGGGCTCACCACTGCTGACACCTCAATTTCAGCTTCTGTGCAAGATATTCTGGGCCATTATTCACCACCTTTTAAGCACCTTCTATTGTACAATAAATCAAAGCGGAGGTGCGCGGCTTTCATACCCGAGATTCTCTGCCAAGGAACCTGGAACACTGGCATATTAAATAAGGAAGGGAAATAGGGCGTCACACTGGCGCCTGCATAATTCACCGCTAAGTGCGAGCTTCACTTAACACATACAGAAGACATCAGGTAGATTTCCTCATCGCTTTTTTTTGTAGGTTTGTAATTACTTGTAAACAATAAATTAAACACATAAACAGTCACAATATTGAACAATAAAAAATTCTACACTTACATCCACAAAGACCTGTCATATAATATCCTATATGCAGGCAGCATGTTATAGAGCAGGAGGAGCTTAGCAGACCGTATATAGTATCCTATCTGCAAGAAGCAGGTTATAGAGTAAGAGGAGCTGATCATATTGTACATAGGATCAGAGGGCAGCATATTATAGAGCAGCAGAAGCTGCGAAGGTTCTACATAGTGTCCTACTTGCAGGCAGTACATTATAGAGCAGGAGGAACTGAGCAAATTACAGTGTCCTATGTGCAGACAGCATGTTATACAGCAGAAGCAGCTGACCAGTTTGTGCATAATAATTGGAGGGGGTCGCTAAAGGTGAACAAAAATTTAAGTTTGCATTTTAAAGACTCAAATTAAATAAAAACCCATCAACACAATTAGGCCCAGTTCACACATGATTTCGGACCACAGCTATAAAAGTTCTAGTTCTGTCCTGGATCTGATAAATTGCCCATTGATCCCAACAGACTGGACGGCTTCAGTTAGCGCGTTTTGGCTTTACTTCCGTTAGAACCTCTTATTTGAGCAGGAAAAACCGGTACCTACTGCGCTATTTTACCGACTCATGTAACGTTACAGGTGCAAATGGACTCTAACAGAAGAATCCAAAAGTCCAGCGATGGGCATTTTAACACATCTTAGACTTCTAATAATATTTTTTAAGTGACCAAGGTCTGAAAGCAAGTGTGAACTGGGACTTACAAGTATGGGTCACTTATGCTCCTTAATTCAGTGTTAGAAGTGATATAGGTGTCTAATAGCCTGGTACTATTTGTGAGGTATCTTGACTCTATATGTAGGAGGAAGGATTCTGCTGCAGAACATCATGCCTCTTTAGTGAAGCCACTGACCTAAACTCCCTCCCCCCTCCCCAATACATCCCTGGCACAGCAGATGCCGCCCCATCTTCCGGTTTAGCGGCAGTCATACAATACGCGGCTCCTCGTCACATGACCCTCGTTTTCTGGCACATTTCAGGTGATGGATCCTCTGCCTGGAACGCAGACAATATTGTTGCTGGAGATGTGATTATAGATTCATAAGTTGTTAGACCATTTAGGGAGTTTAATTAAAACTTGGCGCGAGGACAGAAAATAAAATTTAACGTGAACAGGAAGGAGTACGTGCAAATCATGGAAAGTGTGAGATAATGATGTCTGCTCCGTGATTGATGTGTAGGAGAGTTAAAGGTAAAGCTTCTCGGTGACAGTAAGGGAAGCAATGCTGAGAATTGTAGGTGGGATGCCAAAGACTGGGAGACAACGAGTCTGGCAGAGGGAATTGCCAAGGTTTGCTGGAAGCAGCCGGATGATATACCAGGTAATGACTACTGGAGCCTTAAAGGAATATATATCCCTTTATGTTACCACCTCATGCCCCAATACAAAGGGAAGGGTGTCATTCCACCGACAACATTTCCTTATCTCACCCCAATCCAAAGCAAATAACAGCATTCGTTTTTCTTCCAAGATACACTAGTAAAGGCTCATTATTGTCAGATGGGTGGAGCACACAGCATAGGACTGCCCACCTGGCAAGAGAGACCCCAATTTAAATTCTTGGGGGGAAACAATGATGTCACAGATTGCTAGGGACTGGAATGCGTTGGAGAATATATTCCAACTAAGCGAGAAGACGACCTATTTCAGCATCTAATTTGTTAGAGCTGGTGGAGAAAGTTCGCCTTTAAAAGGTGTTGTACAAAGTCTGATTGTTATCCCCTATCAGTTCCAGACTGGGACCCCCCCATCAATTATGAGAACAGGGGTTCCCATTTACAATAAGTGATGGAGCGCCAGGCCGAGCATGCACACTGTCTATCCATTCAATTGTATAGGGGTGTCAGAAATTGGCAAGCACTCCCATAGACAGTGACAAGGATAGCCAAGCACTTTTAAAAGCTACAATATCACTGTATGGGTATGGATATTATCCCCAGTAATGGGACCATCCGACATTATTGAAGATGAGATACCCCCGACGTTGAGAATGGGATCATCCCACATTGACTATAGGGCCCCTCCGCAATTATCAAGGATGGGAAGGACAGCCCCCATGTTGAGAATGGGATTGTCCTATATTTTGCGAATATGATACCCCCATTATTGAGGATGGGATCTCTCTCCTAATCACACACACAAGGCATTATTAAGAAGTAGCTTCCCTCCCCGCTTCGTAATCGAGAATAGGATCCCACACTGTCCTTATTATGAATATGATCTCCGGGATGTAATTGATAATAGGATCCCCCAGTCATTGGGAATGGGATCTTCACTCCCTGTTGTAATTGATAATAGGATGGCAGCACAGTGGCTAGCACTACAGCCTTGCATCCAAGGCCTCCCATCCAGATCAACATCTGCAAAGAGTTTGCATGTTCTCTCCGTGGGTTTCCTCCAGGTCCTCAGTTTTCCTCCCACACTCCAAAACATACTGGTAGGTCGATTAGATTGTGAGCCCCATTGGGGACTGATCTGGCAAGCTCTGTGCAGCGCTGCGTAATCTGCGTGTGCTATATAAATAAATTATTATTACAGGATCCCCCACTGCCATTATTGAGAACGGGATCCCCCTCTCTTCATTATTGGTAAAGGGCTCGTGTCCCTGACATTATTAAGACTGGGGACCCCTGTAATCTGAGGGGGTCCAAGCAGTCTGACCCACATGTATCAGATTATTTTCACCAAGTTGGTTTGGGGGAAAATTTTGGGAAAACTATTTAAAGGCAATTTTATTTGGCTTGAAGCCATACAGCACATTATTATAATGCTCCTAACAAGAGCTTTTCAGGAGATAAAGGAGGGTCAGTCCCTCCCGGCTCTTGGACACTTGCGGATCTGCTGCAATTATACCTCTATGCAGGAGACAAACACTTGAGTCGTTTCTACATATATGAAGTGTGATAAACATTGCCGCATCTCTGATTTAGTTTTATTTTTATCTCCACAAGTGGGATGAGAGCTCTTCTCTGTGGGAAGCTCATCAGCCTCCGTGCCTTGTTAATAGGGATCTGGAGGGATAAGGTGTGAAGTAGTACAGACGACACCATTTACACATTAGTGATATTACAAAACATCTACATCCACAAGTGCCTGGCTGTAACAATGCATACAGATGAAGACGTGATATAACAATCATAGGGGGAGGAGGGAAACGGAAATTAAAAGTTGTGTGGGGGTAATGAAGAGCAGAAGACGGAAGAAACTAGTTTGCAGCATAGAAGCCTTAGTATAAGCTATGTTACTGTTCACACTATGGAGTCAGAACAGCAATGATGTATACATTTTTAAAGTAAAGCTTTGTTCACACTAGTATTATCACTTACTTTAAAAATGGAACCAGAACAGCGATGATGGATGCATTTTTAAACCAACTAGTGTGAACAAAACAGAATACACCACCAAGACGACTCAATAATCCTATAAATGGGTCGACAAATGGAGAGTTAGGCTGCCTCTACATAGTGTGACACTGACCAGTCAGTGCTGACTGCATCGAGGACACATCCCTTTGACAGAGAATAGAAGTTGCTGTTTAAGGATTCTAATCATTTTCTACATATTCTTTCATTAGGTTTGACCACACAAAGCTGCAGACAGTGTTAGGTACTGGCCCTGGAGATCTGTGTGACCGTACCTGTGTGTGTTCGTAGTAGCAGCACTGTGCAAATGCATTTACATTCCAGGATTGTAACTGGACTTGATGCCCTAGATAAAGGTGTAACCATATTTATGTGTGTGTGTGTGTTGTTGTTGGTAGCAGCACTGGGAAAATGAATTTATATTCTAGAACTGTTGCTGGACTTGAGCCACCAGTGCATTATATCTCTTCATGGAGCACAGCTGCTGTAGTACTGAAACAGAAGGGACGGACTATGCAGTTTTGAACAATGAGTGCTCCAAGGCATTCAGAGTGCTCTGAATCCAGCTACAATCTTGGAATTTAAATTCAGAGACAATGCAAGTGATAAAACGGTTTCAGCGTAAGCTGATCTAACTTTTAGCATCGGTAAGGTTCTGTTCACAACTCATTTAAGCCTATTCCTACTATTATTACACTTTCTAAACACCTACATTTTGGAGCAGAATGTCAAAAATTGGACTGTGCTGTCATCCCCCAAAGCCCAAAAAACTTGGGGACACTGCTAAAAGTTACAAAAAGATCTTCAGTTATTCCACTCAAAATTGGCCGGTTCTTCCGACCTTAATTGAATGTGTATGGCCACCCTCACAGCCAGCTGATAGCAATATTAAGATGTCAATCCGATTTCACCCCAAAGCCTAATACCTTGAAATAAACCAAAAATAGCAGCAATTCCCACTAAATGGGCCAATAACTGGAGCCAAGTAGCCCCTCTCTGCCGAATCCCCAGGGAAGGGTGAAGTGTTCTGTACTCCAATTGCTCCTCACAAGGAATTTCCAAATCTTTCCTAATGATAACAATTATACATCTGGTGACTGTGACCTGTTCCTGGCTGGAATTCGTGCAGGCCTCACTCCCATCATTAATTATGCAAACAGCGAGAACAGGGAGACAATTTAACCGTATGCGAGAGGAGTGCAAATCTGCCGGATGAGGGAGGAGCACGACCCAGGTATCTCCCCGCTGCACTATCCGCTAGGCCGTATTACGGGGCCTTGTTAACGCTCTCAGTTTGGAGAACAGATGCTCCATGAAAATTGCGCGAGCCCCGAGACCGAGCACGTGTGCCGGCTTCATATAAACATGCGGCACAGAGACAGACGCACATTAATCATTTAATACAGTGCTGGAGAGAAGCAAGGAAGGAGCCAAGCTGTCGGGATTCTTGCAGCATACCGGTTATGTTTTTATAAGTCCTGCTGACCCCTCAAGCAACAAAACAAAAAGCCGATGGTGGGATTGGACGGCAGTCAAGACTTGGCGAGCGCATAAGAAAAGCCCTATGGCGCTCTACGGAGAGGAGAAATAAATTACGCTACTTTATTATGTCCACATCCCGGGCTGGACAAAGCCCAAAAACAAGTCATTTACTGCCCTCGTCAACGTTTTTGTGGGTGATCTGTAATAAATCACTTCTAGGCCCCCAACGTTTGCCTTTGCTTATGGCGAGGACTTTAGCAGAGTCACCGATTCCTACATCCCAAATTGTAGGGATATTGCAATTTTGGCGAGTCAAGAACATGATAAAGTGTCCCATAACGCAACAGCTGCAAGTTTCTATAAGTACTTCCGCTGTCAGAGGGTTGCAGGTTTTTGACAATTTTCTGGGATGGGAAGTTAAAGCAGGTTTCCAACTGGTAAAGGAGGACGCAAAACTGCTAAATAAATGCGTTTACGTCTTTGTTGAGCCCCTTAGAGACATGTAGGGCAATACTAACAGAGGTGGCGATATGGATAGAAGAGCGAGATAGGAAAAACTAGAGTTGTGCAAGTCTGTGGATGGACACTATGCATTGCCTTTTGGATATATAGTAACACTCTGTATATGTATTCGAGTCTTGAGACCTTCTATTGCAGTGGTTCTCAACCTGTGGGTCGTGACCCCCGTGGGGGTCGAACGATCAAAACACAGGGGTCTCCTAAAGTCATCTGAGCCACGATTTTATTGCATTTTTTGGCAAGAATACAATATTCTTGTACATGGTTTGGGGTCACCGCAACATGAGGAACTGTATTGCAGGGTCACAGTATTAGAAAGGATGAGAACCACTGTCCTATAGGGACATGTTCTGTATGGACTGTGTTTAGAAAAGCACACAGCTGTATGATGCTACAAAGAAAACTTTATTATTGAGAGGAGCATGTACAAGAAACTCCCACAAGTGCGCATGTGTAATAAAAACCTTCTTCCAAGACTCAAAACGAACCAGAAAACCTTCGATTGCGCTTGCTATGAATACAGCAGGGCCCCTCCATTGTAAAGAGATCTACAACAGAAGGTGTGAAAAGTCCAGCTACAACCCTGGAATCTAATTTTTTGTCCTGCTGCTCCATGTAGATATTGAAGCGCATCTTATAGTAAATCCCGAACATGGTCTGCAGCTTTACATGGTCATATCTGCTGGAAGACTTCCTTTAAAAAGGAAAATAATCACAGCAATAACATAAAATACATCAATTAAAAATAAAAACATTCCTAAAACGTAAATCTCTTCTTGATCCAACAACTTGAAGAGTTAACGTTTTATGGTTTTCTCTCAAGAACATTTCAATGCTTATTATGTTAATTGCCCAGCTAACCACCCCCTGTGCTCGCCAGCTGTTACACTGTGCAGCAGCATATGCAGCATTACACTAGGGCTGAGCTGTAGACAGGACATGCTGTATATAGACAGGACATGCTGTATATAGACAGGACATGCTGTATATAGACAGGACATGCTGTATATAGACAGGACATGCAGCACTTTTTAAGCATTTTCTCTGGAGAGAATCTACAATTCCTCAATGAGTGTGTCGACAGAAGCCAAAATCACTGCCCCGTTTGTTATTATGCTGAAGCCCAGTGTGGAGGGGAATAGTTCTGTAACCACAATATCCTCCCACACGTCGCACAGAACAAAATGTGTACTGGGGACGCCACCTACTCGATAACGGAAAAGCCGCTTCAAGCTTAGAAATCAGTAAAATCTCAGACACCGGTTATAATACGAATCATGCAACTGGTGAAAACGGCAAGTGCCGAGATCAAAGCTGCCCCTCGTTAGAGAAAAATAAGATTTTCTTCACTATATGGCCGTTTCAGCTTCTTGAGATCCAATACTTCAGGAGGATAACTATATAAAACACATTATACTTCTACTGTTAAAGTTTGCTGTGGTTCACCACTGATCATGTGACTCCCTGAGAAGCAGGACTCAGGACTTCCGGTGACGTCCTGCTGTTTTCCAGTGAATGGAGTTAAAGCAGTTTTATGCACAATGCAAATTAGGCCCTATCCACATATTGCTCCCAGAGATTAGCGGAGCAGCCGATCTAGTAAGGCCGGGCTGCTATGGAGCTGATGGAAATTGCCAAGTGCAGTACCCCTGTTCTCGTGACCTGTAGGGGTCTCATCACCGTAAACCCCACCGATGATCAAGTTGGTGCCGATCTAGTTTCTCCTGTAATACTGTATGTGTGCAACCACTCTGAGATAACCATTCCCAAATGGTTATGCTGGAGGGGTGTGCCAAATACATCCACATACCCCCCTTCAACCACTGATATGGGAGTGGCGATGATGCAGGGAGTGTTTACAAAGTAAGGACTGCACAGCCCCCCTAAATCTACCGGTGGAGACAGGACGTCACATAAAGTCCTGAGTCTTACTGCTGTTAAACACCAAAATTGAACAGGGCAAGAATAAGGATGACCCTATAAGGGCTCTATACGTACCCTGTTTGTTATAAGTAGTTCACCCCTTTAAGCCACTTGATAAACATTGCCTTTTCTATTCTATGAATACATAATCTATATGAAAAAATATTTGTCTACATAGTTCGACTACAAACAAACCCTACGTAGTCAGAACCTGCAGGTCACCCTCTTTTTTATCACATCCAAAGAGGTAGAATTCTTCTATGAAAGTGTTTCTTTTACTGTTCCAGCCTACACACAACATGAAGACACAATTATATATATTATAACCATGTGACCACCAATCACAATAAAAGGCCACTTGTCGTGTATGTACAGGAGACGTCCTGCGGCTTTGTCAAGTACCTACTTCTCGTCACACATAGGCCGGTAATGTGTTGCTTACGTCCTATTGATCAATTGACAACCCGATGACGTCCTTTGTGGGGAGGGGGGAGACTGCAATGATTCATAAATGAGGGATAATGGCCGTATCCTATACGTTAAGCAATATTTAATGGTGACGGGGGGAAAAAAAAAAACACCACAACGACGCTCTGAAAAAATTCATCAGGAAGTAGGGGAATGAGGAATGGCACAACAACAAGGAAACAATAGATTAACTGTCCAGCAAGAAAATAATAAAATTACCATAAAACAACATATAAAGCTTAGGCCTCCACCTAGTGGTAGCAGTGATGATTACACACAATCGTCAAGAACATTCATACTCAAAATATAATTATTCTGAAAGCAAAACCTTTGAAGTCAAATATAAAAATAAATTTTTTTTAGTCCGTGTCCAAATCGTAAAAACATAATCATAATAATTGCCTTTTGGCACCGGGTATGAAATCCGGCGTCACAAAAATTCAAAGTGAAAAATAATATGCTGTACAGCAGCTGAGAACATGGCACAGCGATTATAGAGTCACAGTAAGTGGACATGTTCTTTTACAGTAAATTGCAGAGTTTACTATAAATTTTTTTTTTTTTTTAATAATGAAAGCCTCCGGCGCTAAAGGTGCATTGTCTACTATACAAAGTTTTGCCTCATGCACACCACCCTGTACTAGGCCGTGGGCAGCAGGAGTTGATGGGACCTTTTAAAATTAGAAGTACATTTAGGATGGTGTGAGTTAAAGGAAACCACCGGTAGCCGATTCCTCTAATGTATAGAGGGCCAAATCGTTCATGACCCAGAACTTTTATACATTTTAATTCCCCTAATATGCAAATTTTCTAAGGAGGCTACTGGGGCGTGGTGTAGCCGGAGCTGAGGCAACACGCTGCGGCTACTCCACGCCCCAGTAGCATTGGTAGGCGGAACGCAAGAGGCATCTTCAGCGCGCAGCAACGAGGAGCTGAGCTCACATGTTTGCAGAGCCGGGTTCTGCACATTACGCAGAGAACAGGCAGCCAGCTGCGCAGTCTTGGCCCTGAAAACTTAGCTACTGCGCATGCGCAGAACCCAGCTTTGCAGACGGTGTGCAATGCGCTGAAGATGCATTGGTAGGCGGAACGCAAGAGGCCACTGGGGAGTGGAGTAGCCGCACCATGTAGCCTTAGCTCCGGCTAAAAGCTCTGGGCACAAACTAATTAGCCCTAAAAAGAGCTATACTACTATACATTAGAGGAACCTGCCACCGGATCTACCTTTAATCCTTGCAACCATAGAGGGTGGGAAATAAACCTTTAAATTGATACCCATACAGTATATACTTATTGATGGAAAAATTAAAGTATTTAAAGGGAGTCTACCATATCCCCTACCGTTATAATCTGCTGGCAGCAGGTTGTAAAGAAATGCTCTGTCATTCCTAACATACTTTTAGGGATGTCCATTAAGCCATTTCCGAGATATTCGCAGTTTAATCTGTATGCAAATGAGGCATTTGGTGTACCTGGGGCACTGCTATTCCCACCTAAATACCTTTGTTTTCACCTCAGTGTCACCTCATGCCTCTCACAAAACCAAAATATTCTTCTGGGTAATGATCCAGGCAAGAATAGAAGTGTTCCAGCTGCTGTGCCCCTTTCAACACCTCATTTGCATAAGGATTCACATGGGAATGTATATGTAGAGTTGAATATGGCCACATAGCTCAGTGAAGACAATATATTAAAATATATGGGATACTTATAGTAGGTTCCATATCAACACATCAGTTTACGTTCAGCCTCCCATAAACCCCAGGACCCCAACGCCAGGAGGTGGTAATAAGAAAAGGTGGTAGTAATAAATAGGGTAAGCAAGAGAAACAAATCCAAATTGGAAATGGGGACATTCATGCTAAAGAAAGGCAGCCATGTATGTAGGCTTCTTCCCATGGTGCATTGCTTTAGGAATGAATTAGCATACTCGTATTACTATAAACTAAAGTAGACACCCATCTGTATAGACTGAAGTCTCAGAGGCAGACGAGATGCCATGATCACTTAATTCCATAAATTGTACAGCGATTAGCAATAGTAACCACAATCATCGTCCACTGGGTGGCAGCACAGGCAGGTAAAAGACTCCTGAATAGATGTAAACATTGTATCTTATAACATGCAACAAAAAACATAAAACATCAAAGTAAAATGATAATATTAAAGAAAATCTACCATCAAAATCAAGCCTGATAAACCAGGGACACTTAATCAGAGCACCGTCACTGTGGTAACCTTCTTAAATTTGTTGCCCGTGGTCTCTTTCCTTCCAAAATCAACTATTAAAGTTATGTTAATGAACCAGAAAGGCACTGGGAAGACGTTATCAAAACCCCGTCCTATAGCTTCATAGGCTGTTACACTGTGCAAGGAGCACTTGCCACCTCCCAGTGTGAAATTACAGCAGTACACACAGTATCTGGATCTATGAGTAAGTGTCCCTGGTTTATCATGATGGACTTTAATCCTAAAGTTCATTTATGGAAGCAACATCACAATTCACATACAGAAAATACATGACAAATGTATACATTATAGTTAATCTGAGGAGATTATCACGTGATACTATGATTAGGATCCATCAGAGTCTTCTCTATACATATAAACGTACACAGGGGAGATTAAATAAAAAAGATATTCACCACATAAAACAATCATGTTGCTTTTCTATAATACAAATAAAATTCAGAATTAAGCCTAAAGTGGCCACTAGGGGGCATATAAAAACCATGTCACAGTAGTGTGTACAGAGTGTGTACATTATAGGGATAGGCTCTATATCACCCTTTACACAGTCATGAAGACTTCAGGCCTTGTTCACACTACGCACTACACGGAATATGAAAGAGGAAAGGGTTATAATATACAGATATAATACAAATCATTACCATCCATCCATCAAGGGCGTATTCCTAAACCCCCCAAAAACCCGGATCTGAACAATAGTAGAAAGGTGAAACCCAGATCTTTGACTGCAAATGTGTATATTGTATACACCAAAAACCTCTCTAGAAGACCACCCCCCTAAAAGATTTTTCCAGTGTCCGATTATTTTTGCCCATTATAATCCAAGCCTAGATTTGCCCCCCCCCCCCCCCCCCCCCCCCCAAGGAGCAGACCAGCTCTTTAAAATACCAATTTTCTTGTCAAAATTAGCCGCTCTGCTCAAAGAGGTTCTACTGTATTTGCAAAATCTGCCTCTACAACACAGTCTATAGACACAATATTAAGAACTGCCAACAGGACGGGCCGCGGCCTCACAGTAAATATCCAGCTATTAATAGAAGCTTTACCAGAAGGGTAACCGCGATCTAAAGATGATGAAATCCCAGCTCTGCGGGAACACCCAGGTGACAAACCGAGGGCAACCAACACCCCCCCTGCCCCAAATCTAGGATTATACAGACTTAGAAGACAGGAAGAAAGTCTTCAGTGTGATCACCATTCATGAGCCTCACAGATCCTGCACTTCAAGTCTTGCAAGATTTGGTAAGAAAGGAACAATTTTGCACTCGACTTCTTTCCCGTCTTTCAGGAAGTTTAATTACCCGGGCAAATAAGTGTTCGGGACAGGGAGGGAAGATGTACGAAGGGTTCATGGAGTTACCAGTCCCCCCCACGTTATAATCGTATAAAGCCCCCCACTCTGAAAGACCACAAGCACCTGCTGCCAGGCCGTGGTCCGGGTGGGTTTGGTTTGAGGAACGTGACAGTTGTCAAGTGAAGAATTCCGGAAATCCTACAGGAGAAGCCGGCGACATGACATATACAATGTATGAGGTTTCACGAGATAATCTGGATGATATTACATTATAGTGTATCCAAAGCAGACATGTAACACTGCAACATAATCTCTATAGATCATAATGGGGACAATGAACTGCAATCCACAAAGAATCCAAGAGGCTCCTGTGTTCTAAAATGTATCTATATCCCCTAAAAGAGAGAGCGGAAGAGAATTCAGTGACTCCTAGGGTACAGAAGAGCAGACTATAGCGGCGTCTTTACTTTGTGATATGTGGAAGTCTAAACTCACGGACCCCACAAACTGCATGTTCCTGGATATTCCTCTTTTGTAGGACTACAACTTTCAGAATGTCTTATCCGATGCAGGGATGTGGACACACATTGCGCTACTAGTGACCCTTAGTGACACGTTTATGCGTGTCCCCGAGTCAAACAGGAGTCAAAGCAAATGATTAACGTGTGCTAATAGGTTTATCAGAAGAGCTTACAGGTACTGAGCCGGACGTATGACCTCTACACTGCTAAGCCAGTTACAGTCCACGCTCAGAAGAGCCGTATCCATTAAAGGGTTTGTCCAGAGGTGGAAAAACATGGCTGCTTTCTTCCACAAACAGCTCCACCCCTGAATATGGCTTGTGCTGGTATTACAGCTCAACCGTATAGAGATTAAATGGAACTCGGGAAATACCCATATCCATAATAATGATAATAATCTTTATTTATAATATCGCCATCATATTCTGTAGCACTTTACAGATCATGAGGGACATATACAAATAAAGAAAAAAATTGAATAAGAACACAGCCATATGAAACAACCAGGGTGAGGTCCCTACTCGCAAGAGTTTACAATGTATGTGACATGATTTTCAACCTCTGGACAACCCCTTTAATTCTCACCTCTCCTGTCATGTCTGTTCTAGCATATTCCTCAGTAGTTTTAGAGAATCATTCTCTGCATTAGGTTGTTCTTGAAATGGAAAAATAAATGAACAATGGGGGAAGGTGGGTGCTTTACCCTGACCAATACTTCCTTACAGACTGTCCATTTATCCATATCTTTCTTAGAGGTAAAAGCTTTGTGAAACAGTGTCGTGGACCAAACGCTGCTTTGCGGATGGGAATCCAAACATCATTGATATACATGATGCAAGGAGTCCCTGCACACTGAAAGCTGCAGGGACTCCTTGTATCATGTAAAACATTGATGCTTGGGTTCCCAACCCTGGAGAATTATTCAGTCAGAGAAATGCACTCACCATACTGTCTGTGGCCGGCTGGGTTCTAATAGCAAAGTCACCCCTTCCCCCGGTAGTCATTTTACTACATAAAAGATACTGAAATATGAATACACATACATCAAACTAGTGATCAAACTTAGTGGTGAGTTGAATGAGTCTAACAGAACTTCAGAAACAAACAAAAAAAATGACACAGCTAATATGATTATTTAAGTCATTAAGACCCTAATAGGCCCAGCACTAAGGAGGAATAAAAACATACAAACAATCACTAAAACATAAAACAGACATCATTATAATGCACGGATCCCCATTCAATACTTTCACCGCCTGCTTAGACCTCGGTCACATACCACCATGCACAATGCTCAGATCTGGACACTAGAAGCATCCAAAACAAAATAAAACCGCAACCTACAGTCACATATAAAAGGGAAATAAAAGAAGATTTCCAAATAAAAGGAGATTTCCCACTTACTCTGTCTTTGTCGTCAGCCACATCACACAGAATGTCATCCAGATCCAGGATCCCTCCGTCCCCATGTTCTAGTCGGTGAACTTGTATCCAATAATTATGGTCCTGTCCAAAGAAATTTAAAAAGAATATGTATAAGCATACATCAAAATCCATCATGATAATCCAGGGGCACATACTCATAGATCCAGACACTGACTATAGTATCTTCTTATACTTGTTATCCATGGCCTCCTTCCTTCCAAAATCAACTTTTAAAACTAGGATAATGAGCCTGAAGGGCTCTGGGGAGGGTGTTACCGGTGTCCCTCTATGTGGTATTTTCACAGGCTGTTACACTGTAAAAGAACACTTCCCCCTCCAACTGTGTGTGTACAGCAAGCAGAAGGAGTGGGAAGTGCTGAGGGAGTACAGGGGAAGTGGAGACATCCAGTAAAGTTACAGCAATGAGGGGCTCTGGAAACGCCCACTCCTAACTGGCTCATTAGCATAATTATAAACGTTTATTTTAGAATGAAGGAAATCATGGATAACCAATATAAGATTAAGTGAAAAATAAAACTTCTGTTTATTTCATACAAGATAAAAACATGAAAATGGTACCATCGCGGGGAAGGGGGCCTGACGAGTTTCGAACCAAAACAAGTTCTTAATCATAGCCCAAGCACGTAAGGGTACGTGACAGGAAGTAGACAAAATACACATCATTGATTGCGGCAGTGGCAACAGGCGGAGACAATACATGCAAACAAAAATATGAGTATATGTGTAGAAACAAAGAATAACGGGCATTGGTAATAGTTGTAAACAATTAATATATATACATAAGATTCTTCCTTTGATTTAGAACGTTGGGAACTCTAGTGAGAATCCAAAAGGCTTCCCTATTACGTAGGGCTTTAACCCAATCCCCTAATCTTTTGGGGCAGGGTACCTGTTTTATAGGGGTAATGCCATAAGAAGATGTATCCCCATTGTGGCTTCTTTGCAGTGTTTGGGCACCGAAAGATGTTACGTGTGCAGTTTTGTATTAGTAACACCGGAGGAGTCAGAACGGGCTCCAGACACATGTTCGGACATCCTGATTTTTAAGTAGCGTTTAAGTAGTGCTTCCAATGTATTGCAAAGAACATAAATGACAAACTATTGAATACCTCACGTAAGTAGTTTTGCAATTAATAAATGCACGGATCTTGTACTTTTTATTTGTGTAAATTGAAGTGACAAATGCGGTTCTTTTGTATATATTTACATAGTGTGCATCGGGATGCTGCACATCTGTAGCTCTGCGAGTCAATGATAATCAGGAATTATGTCGATCAGTGTATGAAAATAAATTTTGGCGATAGCATGTCTCCTAAAGTCAAAGGTGAGCTGGAAACCCTCTATGTGTATACACAACAATTTTTGCTATTGGTAAGTGTCCCTGGTTTATCAGGCATGACCCTAAAAGGTGATGGTGTCACCTCCACTAATTTTTCCCTATAAAGCAGCATCAAGAGTTCTAGAAAAAGTATAAATGCCCAAGAGGAGAAAATTACAGCTCCTGCCAGTTGGATGATCCAAAAAAAAAAAAAAAATAACAACTCTTACAATAAGAAAAATGCAAGGAAAAAAAAAAAAAAAAAAAAAAGATGTTTTACACAAGTAAAAATTTTAAGTGTCATCTACCACCAGGATGAAGGGTTGTAAACCAAGCACACTGAAATACTGGTGTGTGCCCCCTTTGGCAGGATCTGATCTTCTTTTAGATTTTTGAGCCCTTACGAAATAAAGCTTTATGCAAACGAACCTGAGGGGCTTCTGGCTCCATAGGTGTTAGCCCCTCAGGTCCATTTGCATTATTTTTAAAGAATTTTTATCTTAAAAACAAGGGCATAAGAAGAGCAGATCCTGCTACAGGAGGCACACACCAGTATGTCAGTGTGCTTGGTTTGCAATCCTTCATCCTGGTGGTGGAGGTCCATTAAACCAGCGATCTACGAGCTATTCACCCTGCTTGCCGTGTGCTAAGATAAAACAGATGGGGAACAGCCATGTGTATAAAAACCAAAAACTTTTAGAACAGACTGGAAAGTGCAGACCTATAATTTTCTTCCCCGAACTCTGGTGAACAGCGCAGCTCGGTTCCTGTTCTACACAGATGTCGGTTAACAAGACCAGACAAGTAATGATCACAGCTCGTCTTACAGGAAGTAAAACACTAAAAACATCCAAAAGTAGACGACTGCTTTAGGACTATGGGAAATTATAGGTTAACTTAAAATGAGATTATTGCTGTGCTCGAAGAGGTTATCCGGGCGCAACGGGGAGAAGCGGATCCTGATGGCAGAGGTCTTCAAACCTAAAGGCTTGCAATCCGGACGCAACGACATATGTTTTGTGTGGTTTACCTGAAAAATCACATGATGCTCATTCATAATCACAAACAAAACCTGATATCAGAAATATATCCTCCTGCTGCGGCTGGATATTGTATTTCAAAAACAGCAACATGTGAACACAGCCTAAAACTATATCGGTTAAAGCCTCCATCACACACCCACCTAACATAGCCACATATACTGTCATGCCAAACACGTTGGAGGTTTTGTTCCTTCAGCCTGATGAAGGACAAGAAGACTTTTTATGATGTGTCATGACATCAACCAGAGGTATTCAACGCTGTTCAAGGTTGTGGGTACTAACATCCATCGTCTACCAATGATGAGGCTCATTCACACTTGTAGAGGGAAGGATATTTTATTCTCTGTGGACCCCGCACGCCACAGGTAAAAAATGGTATTGTTTTTAGCAGTTCATGAGATGCTGTGCCGAGGCATTATGGGATTGATAGTAGAACAGAGAAAGAAAGATATGAAAACCTATGCAATGTACTGTAAAAAAAATCAGAGGAGGGCTGCAGGGATCGAAAAATAGAAAATGGGTTTTCGCTGGACTGCTTTAATTTTTATTTTAAGGTGTCAAAAGAACATAAAATAATCATCGATGCTGTAGACGTGCACCGAACATGGGGGAGCAGTGCAGAATAGACTAGTAGGACCATGTGGTTTATAAGAGTTCATGTGGAAAAACTTCCAGGCTGCTCAGGACCACAAAAATGAAGTGCACAATCATTATTGCAGATCTTCAACTTTCACCGAAGGAGAAATGACCACAAAGCTGCTGATGCTGCAAAACTTAAAAATTCTACATGAATTATCTGCCGGCAATACA
Organism: Engystomops pustulosus; assembly: GCA_019512145.1. Classification (NCBI taxonomy): domain Eukaryota; kingdom Metazoa; phylum Chordata; class Amphibia; order Anura; family Leptodactylidae; genus Engystomops; species Engystomops pustulosus. The sequence goes on along the minus strand of CM033645.1, from coordinate 196,911,509 downwards.
GACCCTAACCTCCCCCACACACGTTACACTTTGTGGACAACATAGAAAATAAGAGGGCATATAATATGTTATACAGTACAACTGCAAGACTCAAACCTCATAATACCCTACATTACTTCAACAGCCCCCCACCCACCCCAAAATTAAAAATAAATAAATAAATAGCCATAGTAGAAATACCATATATCTTCTAAGCTCCGTCACCCCCTGCACTTTTTCCATATAGGGTACCCTGCTCTCTAATCCGGGCCGTCACAGTTCGGCCATGGTAAATTAGAGACCTCAGCAGTCACAGGACCTATGTTGTCGCCTATCCCACTCCTAAAGCCACTGATTGCAAGCAGTAACATGACCAATTTACTGTAAGTTCAATCAGCAGCGTACAGAGCCAGAATGGGGCGTTGCTAAGAATAATAAAGATCATTATCCATATTCAGCAAAAATATTATATACACAGGTGCATGGCACATTAAAGGGCATCTACCACCAGGATGAAGGACTATAAGCAAATAAGCCTGAGGGGCTCCATGTTCCATAGGTGTTAAAGGAGCCGGGAACCTCTCAAGCTTATTTGAATACAGTCTTATATACTGATGGTAGATGTCCTTTAAATAAGAGCTGTGCACCTGTGTGACATCACATGACCAGAGATACAACGAGCCATGCGCCTATGTGACATCACACGACCAGGGGCATAGCGAGCCATGCGCCCGTGTGACATCACTAGACCAAGGATAACGAGCCGCACTGCATCTCATGACAAGGATATATCAAGCCATGCACCTGTGTGACGTCACATGACCAGGGATATAACGTGCCGTGTACCATCATCGCAGGTCCTAATGCTTTTTTTTTTTTTTAGGGTGACGGGTCCTCTTTAAGGGTGCGGACACGTTCAGTTTTTCAGATGCAGTTGTTAAAGCCAAAAGCAGGGGTGGATGATAAAGGGTGAAGACATAATTGAAAGGTGCTGCTCCTCCTGCACCTTCCTTTACTCCATTCCTGGTTTGGGCATCAAAAACTGGACGAGTGTTCACACCGTAAACAAAAAGTTTTAAAGGGGTTCAACACTAACACATGTTTTAAATCTTGACAAGCAAAAAAATATATATATATATCTGTAATACAAGTTAGGTGTCCCCCGATTCCCCAGCACCATTTCCAGCAATTTATATAATGGATATTTTTCTTTTGGTTGCCATGGTAACATCCAAGGATACGTAGATATCTGTATGAAGGTAATTTCGATCACTCCTCTTCTATAGTAATATACAGAACACTTTATTACATGTGTGGGAATTACAAGGTTCCTCCTGGCAGCGAGAGATTACAGATAATTTATTCCTATTCTTCTAAATCTACCAGTCCATCGTTCCCATCCAAATCCTAGGTAATAATTCAGGCCTTCTACATAATACACAGAGAGAGTCAATGCTCAACCTACAGTATGACACAACAAAGTGTACTAAAGTGTTCTTAGTTTCCTCTAAAGTGAGAATTGTTGAAAAGCTGAGCTATAAAAGCCAGTAATCACAACCTGTAGACAGGGAAATTCACCCGAGATTAAAGCAGATTAAATACATTAAAACAGGACTTGACCCTTTGTTCCCTAAACCCTCGAGTTATGCGCCTTATTAACCAAAAATACCACAGACTCCAAGACGTGTCCTTTCTACAACCCAAGACGTAAAAGAATGCAACACGGATCATAAAAGACACACAAACACCTTTTACTGAAAAGCCATGTGAGATTATATAGGTAGTACTGCTCTATCTATTAGGACAGGAGCTGACAACCACTGGTCGCCACATTTTGGAATGGTATCCCCCCATCATGCTTCAAAGATGGAATACTTATGTCCCAACTCATGTCGTATTACAGGTCAATATTGCTTATTCATTTATGGCACATGAATCAATCAATAAACATACATCTGCATGTGCCTCAATAATGTCACAAATATGGCCCCCAAATACCAGATCAAAACCAAAACACAAGATGACCAGTCGCACATATTCAACTTGGCTGAATATTAAAATTTCTACAAAAAAAATCTTTAGAGTACAGCAGGAAGACAAGACATTTTCATTTAAAGTGAACCTGTTAAAACAAATTCTAACTCAAACATCTTTGAAAACTGCCATTATGCAGAACAACTATCCCTATATTGTTCCATCCCATGCCAGTAAAGTTCCACAGTCCGTTCATAAAGTTGACTTAGCATCTGTGCAGATTTCCTTTCTTATAGCTCAGCCGCACCACCAGCTTCCTGATTGACAAGGGGCCTGCTTTCTCTTCTGCCGAATGAACAAGGCTCTGCCACATTATTCACCCTGTGTGTGACTGTCTCTTGAAAATCAGCTACCTCATTCACCCTTCCCTCAGGAATTCTCTTCAGTGGGTCACACACACACCACACAGCCAGAGTCTCTCTCAACCCCCTGATTCACCCTCCATCAGACATTCTCTTCAGGAAGCCACACAACCACTGTCTCTCTAATTGTTGAGGGAAGGGGGAAACGAGCTGGAGGTGCAGCTAAGGAAGGTCAACAACATGCCATATTCATCTCAAAGGAACGATGATTGGACTCACACGGGTCATTGCATAGATAAGTCCTTATTAACGGACTGTGGAATTTACAGGCATGGGGTGGAACTATATAGAGATCGTTGCACTGCACGATCTAGAAAACCATGAGGAATTGATATAGAAAGTATATTGGAAAATTATGTCCCAACTCATGTCGTATTACAGGTCAATATTGCTTATTCATTTATGGCACATAAAATCAATCAATGAACAAAACATCTGCATGTGCCTCAATACTGTCACAAATATGGCCCCCAAATACCAGATCAAAACCAAAACACAAGATGACCAGTCACACATATTCAACTTGGCTGAATATTACAATTTCTACCAAAAGAGTACAACAGGAGGCCAAAGAATTTTAATTTAAAAGGATCCTGTTAAAACTAATTCAAACATCTTTGAAATTCGCCATTATGCAGAACAACTATCCCTATATTGTTCCTCCCCATGCCAGTCAAGTTCCACAGCCTGTTCATAAGGTTAACTCAGCATCTGTGCATATTTCCGTTCTTCTAGCTCAGCCGCACCTCCAGCTTCCTGATTGACAAAGGGGCCTGCTTTCTCTTCAGCCGAATGAACATGGCTCTGCCACACCATTCACCCTGTGTGTGACTGTCTCTTGAAAATCAGCTACCTCATTCATCCTTCCCCTCAGGAATTCTCTTCACCACACAACCAGAGTCTCTCTTATTAATTGTTGAGGGAAGGGGGAAACAAGCTGGAGGTGTGGC
>CM033645.1:196826482-196894874 GCA_019512145.1 Engystomops pustulosus | reverse complement strand
AAGGCTTAGTAGGTGGAGACTAGCTGCTATGATGTCTCCCATACACTGCACAAGGCCTAGTAGCTGGAGACTAGCTGCTATGATGTCTCCCATACACTGCACAAGGCTTAGTAGATGGAGACTAGCTGCTATGATGTCTCCCATACACTGCACAAGGCTTAGTAGCTGGAGACTAGCTGCTATGATGTCTCCCATAAACCTCTATCTCCAGTATTCTCATAGAAAGTGAAGGGAGCACTGCGCACTGCACTTGTAATCACTAGCCGTAAGTGTGAACATACCCTTAGCGAGAACATTTTCTGGATTCTGAATGGGTGGTCCCATTCTCCTAGTCGATGGAGATCCCAAGAGTCAGACCTCCACAATCAGATTGTTACCTGCTATCAGGTCAATAGGGGGGATAACAAACAAACTAACTTGGTACAAGCCCTTTGAATAGAGAATCATTTCCAAATGGAAGGAGCCGTGACTGGTATACGATGAAGTAATACACACAGTGATGTCACAGTACAGAGATAATACACACAGTGATGTCACAGTACAGGGATAATACACACAGTGATGTCACAGTACAGGGATAATACACACAGTGATGTCACAATACAGGGATAATGCACACAGTGATGTCACAGTACAGGGTTACTACACACAGTAATGTCACACATTACAGGGATAATACACACAGTGATGTCACAGTACAGGAATAATACACACAGTGGTGTCACAGTACAGAGATAATACACACAGTGATGTCACAGTACAGGGATAATAAACACAGCGATGTCACAGTACAGGGATAATACACACAGTGATGTCACAGTACAGGGATGATACACACAGGGATGTCACAGTACAGGGATAATACACACAGTGGTGTCACTGTACAGAGATAATACACACAGTGATGTCACAGTACAGGGATAATACACACAGTGATGTCACACATTACAAGGATAATACACACAGTGATGTCACAGTACAGGGAAAATACACACAGTGATGTCACAGAACAGGGATAATACACACAGTGATGTCACAGAACAGGGATAATACACACAGTGATGTCACAGTACAGAGATAATACACACAGTGATGTCACTGTGCAGAGATAATACACACAATGTCAAAATACAGGGATAATACGCACAGTGATGTCACAGTACAGAGATAATACATACAGTGATGTCACAGTACAGAGATAATACACACAGTGATGTCAAAGTACAGGGATACTACACACAGTGATGTCATAGTACAGGGATAATACACACAGTGATGTCACAGTACAGGGATAATACACACAGTGATGTCACAGTACAGGGATAATACACGTCACAGTACAGGGATACTACACACAGTGATGTCACGGTACAGGGATAATAAATACAGTGATGTCACAGTACAGGGATACTACACACAGTGATGTCACAGTACACGGATAATACACATAGTGATGTCACAGTACAGGGATAATACATGCAGTGATGTAACAATACAGAGATACTACACACAGTGATGTCACAGTACAGAGATAATACACACAGTGATGTCACACATTACAAGGATAATACACACAGTGATGTCACAGAACAGGGATAATACACACAGTGATGTCACAGTACAGGGATAATACACACAGTGGTGTCACTGTGCAGAGATAATACACACCATGTCAAAATACAGGGATAAAACGCACAGTGATGTCACAGTACAGGGATAATACACACAGTGATGTCACAGTACAGGGATAATACACACCGTGGTGTCACAGTACAGAGATAATACACACAGTGATGTCACAGTACAAGGATTATACACACAGTGATGTCACGGTACAGGGATAATAAATACAGTGATGTCACAGTACAGGGATAATACATACAGTGATGTCACAGAACAGGGATAATACACACAGTGATGTCACGGTACAGGGATAATACATACAGTGATGTAACAGTACAGAGATACTACACACAGTGATGTCACAGTACAGGGATAATACACACAGTGATGTCACAGTACAGGGATAATAAATACAGTGATGTCACAGTACAGGAATATTAAACACAGTGATGTCACAGTACAGGTATAATACACACAGTGATGTCACAGTACAGAGATAATACACACAGTGATGTCACAGTACAGGAATATTAAACACAGTGATGTCACAGTACAGGGATAATACACACAGTGTCACAGGACAGGGATAATACACACAGTGATGTCACAGTACATGATAATACACACAGTGTCACATCCCAGGGATAAGGTTTGTCATGATGTAAAAGCACAGAAATAATTCAAACAAAATTTAAATCAATATCAAGGAATAATATATAGACACAACTACATAGTAAAGTAGAGTTAGGCTTACAGCTGCCTAGGTAATGTAGCAGCTGCTGTACATGTTATCCTGCACTCTAGATCATGTGTAATACTAACAATACCTTTTTGTTACTTTTGGTTTGGTTTCTAAGAATGAAAAGGTTGTTGAATATGATCCTGGAAGGTACAGATAGGGTACACTCACTTGTCAGCTGTGAAGGACTCTCCTGTCAATCTCTAAGCTGACAATTTTTGGATAAGCATGAACATAGCACTTATCCATAATATTGCGATTTGTAACGCCTGTGTAATGTCTGTATACTGGATGCCACACTTGGAAGAAAGAAGTAGGTTGGTAAAGGGATTATTATTTTGCTTTAAATATGTATTTGACCTTGAACTTTTCTCTCCAGGGAGTTTCACATAGAAATCAATTGATTCTCCTGATAGGAATTAGGACTGTAAGTCGTCCATTTATGCTAATGCTTTTTACACAGCTGTATACATGGAGATTGAAACATAATAAGATATACTCGTCAGTCATGGGACCGTCTTCAGCCGAATGTTAAATCTCTTTCGAGACGTGAAGACATCTGGTCACCAAGGATGTGCGCTACGACTATAATTAGTCAGGTGGAATGGAAAGTACAGAGAAATTTACATCACTTTACATAAAAGGAACCTGTATATTGTGCTTCTGGCAGGAATACATTTTTGTAAAAATGTCCTTTTTCTTCCAGTTCCCCCTCCCCCACTCCAGAGGCAGCTCTCATGGACAGACGAGGATAATTCGTAGAGCTTATGCCGAGGATTTTTACACCAACATGATGGAGGAGAGTTACCAACTTTGGGCTGAGTTGGAGAAGGAGTCTGGGGTCAAACTGTACAGGTGGCATATCATAAATTACAGTGAAATGTGGTATTAATTTGCATAGTTTAGGGTCATTTCATATCTGACTAATTAGATTGGGCTGGAGTGATATGACTTTAATAAGCTTCACATCGAGAATTAAAATATGGATTCCAAGGAGCAGAATGTGTCACATGTTGTATCTTCATAACCAAGAACTAGAAGGAAACAATATTGACTTGTCACAAAATTCATAAATAACATAAAAACCTGCACTCTTTTTTCCCCTCAAAAGATGAGACCTACAGGGCCTGCCATCAAAAGACACAATCACCGCCCTTTGATGTCATTGAGGGTTGATGATCATTTGCCATAAACGATGCTCCCAAGCCTGTCACTTCACGACCCCTATTACACCCTGCTTGAGGCAGTACTATAGTAGCATAGTGTGAGCCTTAAAAAAATGGACAGGATGTAGAAGTCTCAGTGAAGGGACCCCCACAAATCACATAAACATGGGTCCATTGTGGTAGAGATGACAGGAGTAGGCAGACCCGTGTGAGCCAGCTGCTCTGTTCATCCCTACGGTGTTGATGAAGATAGTTGAGCGCCGCACTCGTCTATCTTCGTCAGCTCCATAGATTTGAACAAAGCAGTGGGTACATACGCAACTAGCTGCTCTGGTTAACTTGGGTGCAATGGGCCCCTGTCCACATGAACCTTGGGGTCCCAATCCGATCAGCAAGTTAGGCCCGATTCTGTAAATAAATAGGCCCTTTCCTTTAAATAAGTAGTGATCAAACTGAAGTAAATTAATCCTAATGACATGTTTCCTAGTTCTGTAGACTGAAGTATGAAAGTGTTAGAAGATGGTGATACAAAATAAATTTTGTTAGGTTTTGCAACATTTTAGATAATACAACTTTATGGGGCACGTTTACTTACACGGTCCTGTCGCAATCCCCGATCTGGACTGTCCAACGAGGATGAAGTCCGGTGTGATTCACCAAGATCGTGCGCCCGACATCCTGCATGTGTCGCTTCCCCGCTGAGTTCACCATCGCGCTTAGTCCGAATCAGTTGGGTTGTTTGACGGCCATGCCCCCCCGAATTGTGTCACATGACCCGACGGAAATGCTGTGTGCGGACCCTTAGTAAATGTGCCCCTATGAGTTTGGAATCTCAGTGATTGTGCTCAACCAAAGAATAAAGAGTGTCATTGTAACCTGAAAAAAGAAGGTCAAGTGAAAAAACATAAATTCAAAAGCGCTAAACCTCACAGAAGTCTGATTTCCAGGATTGTAAGGCATCCATTGACCAGTCATAGACCTTCTCCAACAGTTGGAATGAATGGAGAGCCAAATGAAAATGAGCAATGAAAAACTGCACCAAGTATTCTGACCTCCATTGTTATAACATTTACTTTCATTTCTCCTGTCATCCAATTGTTAGAAGAAAGTCGATGATGAAACAAAAATATTCCACCTCCTGTGGATTTTTTGCTATAAATCATACCTTTTTGAGCATTAAATGAGCTGAATAAACTTTTTTTTTTAAATTTGCTGCTTTTAATACAGTTGTTTAAATCCTGCATAAACCTTTTAAGACCGATCATCACCCTGAAGAGTGCAAAATGCTTTCATATAGTGAATGAGAGGTGTTATTTACCGCTGTAGAGTTATATCGGAGCAGCTTTCTGTATATTCGCCCTGACCTTTTTTCAAAGGCTTTAACTGAAAAGCAACTAGAATTTATTACCCACTACATTGTAAAAAATGACTTATTATATGCAATTTGATTTTACAGATTTACAGCACACTGGGGATTATTAACCTAAGCAACTAAATGATTGAGCTCCATGTGCCAACTATGTTCATGGAGGCTTCCTGAATCTTTCTTAGGGATTAGATTTGGAGCAACATAGTGTGTAGGTAATAACAGGGATGGGCAAATCCCTAAACCCTATGGTCAGCCTGGGCCCATAATTATTAAAATATATTTTTTCATTTATTAAGTGCACTTTATGTTATGTATTACAAAATGTGAGGGGTTATTCAGGTATATCAAACTTTTCATATGTGGTTGTGTGAGGCTTTAAAAATAATAAACACTATATATACTGTTTATATATACCTCTCTTCCTGACCGGTCGGTTGGGCCGGCACCTAGTTGGTTTTCTGGGTTTTTTTGTTTTTGTTATTAATGTTTATTATTTTCTATAAACATATCTGTTTTAAATTTTAGCAGAGCTCACAGTGAAAGGGCTCATTCACACTGCCGTCTGCGGGGCCGTACATGCGGCCGCAAATTTGCGGCCGCATGTACGTCCCCATAGACGGCAATAGCGGCACGGCGGGGATCCGGTGCCACACATGTGTGGCACCGATCCGGGCCGCACACCGCAAAAAGATAGAGCAAGCTCTATCTTTCGGCGGATGTGCGGCCGTGTGCCGCTATTTCCTATGGAGGGAGGAGGGGTCACCTCCTCCTCACCTCCAGCACACGGCGGTATGCCCGCACGGCGGGCATACCGCGTGTGAATGTACCCTAACAGTGTAAAAGTCTTCCAGCCTGTGTCTGTCATGTCTCTGTGTAATAGAAATCTCATGCATCTCATCATCTCTTATCTGTCTCATCTCTCTGTGTCAGTGTGTTAGTACAATGTCAGAAGCCAGATGAAAGTGTATTTACACCTCTACCCTGATAATCTAACCAAATTGTCACCCCACAGATCTAGTTGGATCATAATGGGGGTCATTTACTAAGGGCCCGATTCGTGTTTTCCCGACGTGTTACCCGAATATTTCCGATTTGCGCCGATTCTCCCTGAATTGCCCTGGGATTTTGGCGCACGCGCATCGGCGCCGGCATGCGCGACGGAAATCGGGGGGCGTGGCCAAACGAAAACCCGACGGATTCGGAAAAACCGCTGCATATTTTTTAAAAAAATGTGTCGCGGAGCTTGTACTTACCTTCACTCAGCCCGGCTCGGTGTATTCCAGTGCGTTCCAGGGAACTTCAGCGCAGCAGCGTCACCTGGTGGATGTCGGAGGAACTACCTTAATAAATCCCGTCCGGACCCGAATCCAGCGCAGAGAACGCGCTGCTGGATTGTGAATGGACCGGGTAAGTAAATCTGCCCCTATGTGTCTGCTTAGAGAGGCTCCACCCACACCCTGGGATTTTGCACTGAGCAGCCTAGGGAGTGATTTACATTGTAAAGTAAAGGTTATTAAAATGATCTTTATTGCGTTAACATCACTAGGGGACTGAAATGTGAGAATTTTCTTTCATGGGAAAAACCCTTTATTGATGTCAACAAAGAAAAAAAAAGAAGAACTTTATGGATCCCTCCCCCGCATTATGTAATTCCCAACCGGGCAAAAAAAAAGTAATTTCTGTATCATCATTACTTACGGACTAAATATGTTACTATTCCCATAATCACTTCCTAAATGGACTGAGAAAGCGAAATTGCAAGTTCGTCTTCCGAAACACCATAGATCTCCGTCTCTGTATACAAACAATTAGTACCCAGTAGTGACTGCCGGTACTGCCGTTGAATAGGAGAAGGATGTGAGTTAACTATATGCCCCTCTAGCCATATATAAAAGTTTTATACACCTAGACAACTCCCTGTAAGGGTTTATTAAAACTGTGGAAAATAAAAATTAACCTGATTGCCTTAATTTCAAGGAAAATGTGCAACTTGAGAAAAGTCTTGGAAATGGCGATGTGAAATTTCAATGATCAAACATGTTAGAATATTGGCAGAATGTTACAATACTAGAGCATGGTGCCATATTTATTATCAAGTAACTTTTACTTTACTTGAAAAAACACAAATTACCTTAAAAAATTGTCCACCACTACGACCACTAGTGCTCAAAGTGAAAGGAAGCTTTTACCACAAGTAGATGTTGTAGCCAAAGGGGAAGTAGTATTGGAGGGTCCTGTCCAGGGGCGTAACTAGGAGAGACAAGGCCCCATACCAGACTTTTAAATGGGGCCCCCTAACCCCACATTCTTTAGTGTGTCAGATCCGATGACAGGGCCCCCTGACAATGCGGGTCCCATAGCAGCTGCTATGGCTGCTACCGGTGTAGTTACGCCCAGGGTACTGTCGGTATGTAGTGGATTGATATTTCCCCCTATTTTATAACTCGCATCTAACACCCCATATAATAGTTCCCACCCTGACATGGGTGGTAACTAAGTCTGCCCCTAGACAGAGACTACTTTTGACCTTGACCTTTATCCTGTGTGTTTCCTCACTTGACAGGATCTCATCAGGATTCTGAGCTAGCTAGATGGCCACAGTAGAGGTTATCGGCTTGTCAGGTCTGTGGGTTCGAGGCTGCCTGTCCAACATCATTGGCAAAATGGAAATCTTAGATTGGCTACTAGACAAAAGGCGATAAAGGGTAGTGTAACACCAGGGACAGCCTTTTGGGTAAGAGCATACTGGTGTGCTCTTGTATCTAACTGCTCTTACATTTCAGCTGTAGTGGTATAACATACTTGCTGATTGTCTTGCTCGATACCTCGGGCTGACCAATAAAAAAGACATTCCTGGAGCACATCATTGTACAGCTAAATGCAAATATTGCCCAACCTATTTGGAAACAGAGATTGGAAGACAGCTTACTTTCCAGCTTTTGCCTGGAACTGTTAATGTTATGGAGAACCTGTGAGTAGCCTGCTGGTTACTCCTGACTGGCTCCTGTCTTACACCACCTCTGTAATACATGTCCACACTGCGACAAGCTTTAGATAACCGCAAGATGCTGCAATGTGGTCGGGAAAGTGCTGCATTATTCTGGAGAACCTGTGAGTAGCCTGCTGGTTACTCCTGACTGGCTCCTGTCTTACACCACCTCAGTAATACATGTCTACACTGCGGCAAGCTTTAGATAACCGCAAGATGCTGCAATGTGGTCGGGACAGTGCTGCATTATTCTAGAGAACCTGTGAGTAGCCTGCTGGTTACTCCTGACTGGCTCCTGTCTTACACCACCTCAGTAATACATGTCCACACTGCGTCAAGCTTTAGATAACCGCAAGATGCTGCAATGTGGTCGGGACAGTGCTGCATTATTCTGGAGAACCTGTGAGTAGCCTGCTGGTTACTCCTTATTGGCTTCTGCCTTGAACTTCCACCACCTCTGTAATACATGTGCACACTGCGGCAAGCCTTAGACAGTGACAAGATACTACAATGAGGTTAGGCCACTGCTGCATAATTGAGAAGGAGAGTCTGTGGTGGAATGATACTAGTTGGCGCTACACAAATAATGTATTTCTCATTATCTCATTACGTTCATGCAATATCTACAACTGTGCATTTTTAATCCTATATTTCTTCTTTATTATTCTATATATTGTATCCCTCCTTCAGGAGCCCCCTATAAGACAGGTGTCCCTGTATTCCTGCCTCCTGCAGTGGTGCTCCACCACTTTACTACACACTAGCAGTGTATTGCACGAGATAATTATTTCTAGCTGGCAAGGGTTTCTGATAAAGGACAGCGGACTCCAGCAGTCATTCAATAGGTATTAATTATTCTAATTCTGTCATCCTCGCTCATCCAAATTAACTTCTTTTTTATTAATTATCTCAGTTGGTTTCAACAGCTCTCAGAAAGTACATAGTCTTTTGTTCCTATGGCACGTGACCCCTTCCATCAATATCTCTCTCTCATTTGCTCATGGCAGATTTATCATCTGTCTGTATCATAATGCACAAAGGGGGCACAAAGCAATCCTACTGTGCCAATGATTTCTGTACTGCTCTGACCTTCAGTCATCCCTCCATATACCCAGAGCAGGCTACACAATCATCGACAAAGGCACAGCTTAGAGTATTGTCCCTCACCTACCTCCGAGATGCAACGAAAGGAATATTCTTATTGCTGAACTCAGCTTATATAGTCCTTGAAAAGTTATTGGCGACATTGATTTTATTTTCTTTGGTTTCTGAAATTATTCTTTTGAAAAAAAAAACATTGATAAATTTAACAAAGAGCCTCTAAAATGAGTAACAATAATAATTTATTCTGGCTAAAAATGTTGATATTGCCAAAAGGGAATTTCTCAAATTATCTTTTTTCTTTTAAAGGGAATATGCCACCACATACTTCAAAAATACAGCTACTGACAGGATCCCAAAGTGCCCTATTAACTAAATGCCAATAAATAGTTCCTGTCAGGGATGCCCCCGCGACCCACGTTCCGGGTCACATGAGCACCCATGCCCCTCAATGTGCGCACCCGTGCCTCCCCCTGGCCCCCCAACTCCCCGCAATACATTACCTGTCTGCATTCCTGCTCCAGCCGCAGGCGTCCTAGCTTTGTAGGGTGCGCCGGCACTCTAGAATTTAAAGGGCCAGCACACCACTAATTGGTGCTGGCCATTACCATGAAACTGATTTAAGCTGGCTTCTCCCAGCATTCCCTGCTGGATCTTTGTTTTTTGTGCCTTAGAGAAAGCTGTGTCTGATGCCCTGCGCTATTATTGTGATTTCTTGTTGTGACCCCGGGTCCGTTCCTGACTACATTCCTCCGCTGCCTGCCTTGACCTATTGCTACGTCCCCGACTCTCATAACATGCTGCCTGCCCTGACCTTCTTCCTGTCCCCAACTATGAGATTGCCTGCCATTCCTGTACCTTGACCTTGGCTGCCACTGCGGCCAAGTGACGCCTGGTGAACGACCTGGTGGTGCCACACCGCAGCAAGACCAACTTGCTTTGCGGCGGGCTCTGATGAAGATCAGGTGCCATTTAGACTCCGGTCCCAGGTGTTGGCTTGTGTCATCATCCGCGGTGGTCCAGAGGATCCACTACCTCCCATCTTGACAGTTTCCCTCACATAAAATCAATTTTGTTATCTTACCTGGTATACAGCTAGATCAAGCAGCGAGTCAGATGGGGTGTCTCCTCCAATTGTCATTCACTTCTACTCCTCCCCATGCCTTCTTTTCACCATTCAGCACTACATATCATGTCACCAGGGTGATGTCATCTAAGGTCCTGCACCCGTTTACATTTGCAGAATCTATCCCATGTAGATTTACAAGATTCACTGATTTTTCTAGGACTCCAGGAGGTCTCCCTATCTTTCTGGAGCTTCCAAGATACTTGAAAAAAAAATTATTGAAAGATTTGAGAAGGATTGCACATTACCAATAATGACTACAGAACTTTGGTCCTAAGAGACATGACGACATTGTTAAAAAGAATACAATTGATTAATTAATGAATACATTTATTTATTAAATTAATTTGGTTTTATATATATATTATCTATTTAACCCCTTAAGGACGCAGGGTTTATTCGCTCATTTCTCGCTCTCCACCTTCAAAAATCCATAACTTTTTCATTTTTACGTGTACAGACCTGTGTGAGGGCTTATTTTGTGCGTAACAAATTTTACTTTCCCGTAATGTTATTTATTTTAACATGCCGTGTACTGCGAGGCTGAAAAAAAATTCCAAATGTGAAAAAATGGTCCTGTTCTTGTGGGCTCAGTTTTTACGACTTTCACTCTTCGCTCCAAATAACACCTCAGCTTTATTCTTTAGTTCCGTACGATTGCGGTGATACCAAAATTATACAGGTTTTATTGCGTTTTAATACATTTTCAAAAATTAAACTAATGTGTACAAACATGCTGCCTGTAGATATAACACTATGTATGATCTGCTCAGCTCCTCCTGCTCTATAACATGCTGCCTGCAGATAAGACACTATGTATGATCTGCTCAGCTCCTCCTATTCTATAACATGCTGCCTGTAAATAACACTATGTATGATCTGCTCAGCTCCTCCTATTCTATAACATGCTGCCTGTAGATATCATCTATAACATGCTGCCTGTAGATATAACACTATGTATGATCTGCTCAGCACCAAAAAAAAATATTGCGTGCAAGAGGCTTTATAGTTCTAGATACACAAGGTGAAACTAATGCTACATGTTAGTAACCAATTCCAGGAAACATCAGGACTGATCAGAGGTATTTACACCACAAACAACAAAATAGAAGGCAAAAATAATATGCACAAAAGCAGAAGTAGTTAGTAATTTCCCTTTTTATCCCATCATACAAACCTGTAATTTCCTTACCAGGACCAACACTGACAGCGAACCTACAAACCAGTCTCTGCATCACAATACAAATCATTAATGCGGGAGTATAGCCTCTCCGGACATCTCTATTACAGCAATCCTGGAATTTCCATACAATTATAACTTCTTTATTGCATTGATTATTGAGAGCTGCAGAGGTGTCAAAAATGTAATTTTTAGGGATAAGGCAAGTATTTACTAAAATGTACATATCTAGTGAGAAGGAAACTGCACTAAACTACACAATAGAAATGGAGCAAAATTTTGATAAATCACTAAACTATTAACCCAACGCTGCATATTACACAAACGACAGAACAAGTTGCTCGATACAGTAACAAAACAAATATGAGACCTGAAATAGTAGTTTCTCTGTATACTGAGATACGTAGATCATATGTGAAGCGATGGTGGTACATGAGTAAACAATCCAGCATTTTGTCACCTTCACATGTCATTCACGTCTAATAACGAACATAAAAGGGTACAAAGCCGAAAATTTACAGGAAACCTTCAAAAGGCACAAAAGTGTCTTATCTCCCGTAGACCACGCTAGCCCTGTAGGTTATTAACTTTTAGGGTTAAGGTCCATTTCTTATCTCCGAATACAGCCCCTGTATACTTTCCCATAGTTCATGTTCCACAAATGTCCCTTGTCCTTAAAATAAAAAGGGGGGAGAGAAAGACACACCAAAAACTATAACTACTACATGTGTGACTACAGATGATAATTTACATACAACATAAAAAACGGATCAGACTTGTTAGGGAATGACCCCAGGGTCTACATACAACTAACATTTAGGCCGCTTCCCACGGGTTCAGCAGTGGTAGATTAAGTCTAGTAAATCCGGCACAGAGAGAACAGTCGCTCATGGGTAACTGAAGGTGGGGATTTAGTTTAAAGATATTTGGGACATTGCACCCCAGAATAAGGCTGGTATCAGCCAGGTCGTCTGTGGGAGAGATCTGGCTCTCCACTTATTGCTGTGTATCGAAGCAAAGGCTCAGTCCATGTTGGTCCACTTGAGTGAGATTTGTCCAAAATCTTGATCCCTCTACTGCAAATTGTCAGCATATATATATTACAGCTATAGTTTGCATATTAGACAATAAGGCACATGTTAACTAGATGACAACCGCATGCATGTGAATACGGCCCTCAGAGCAGGGATCCTGATGTATCCAGCCGGTGGCTTGTGCTTGTATACAATAGAATTGCGCTATAACCTGCGAACGTTCCATCTGGAATGTTCGCAGGCTGTAGTATTTGTGCTGCTGGCCATGCCCCTTTACATTCTTCCATGCCCACCTGCAGTGGAAGTGGCAAAAAAGGGGGAAATAATAGTAATTACTGGCAGTTCACTAGCAATTGTGATTATTTCATGGCTTGTGTGTCAGAAAACTGACGTTTAAACCCAGATAAATGTCCCCCCATTGTGTTTGCAACTACTACATTTTTATGCATATCCAATCTCTCAGCGGACTTTAAATAGAACCTGGCATAACATTTAGGTCCCATAAACTTGGGTTTGGAGGGGCCCACAAGAAAATCCGCTGCCCAATTACTGAGCTTTATGGAATTAAAGTTGCTTTCCCACTTTCAGCGAATAACGGCTATTGTTAGTGGAATGTAAGCTTTAAAATATTCCAATATACTTTCTGTATCAGTTATTCAGAGTTTTCTAGGTCTCTGTTGTCATTCAACACGAGGGTTCCAGTGGATAGAAATCTGTCCATGGTCATGTGATGTCACGCAGGTGCACGGCTCATTATATCCCTAGTCATATGATGTCATACAGGTGCACAGCTCATTATATCCCTAGTCATGTGATGTCATACAGGTGCACAGCTCATTATATCCCTAGTCATGTGATGTCATACAGGGGTACAGCTCATTATATCCCTAGTCATGTGATGTCACACAGGTGCACAGCTCATTATATCCCTAGTCATGTGATGTCACGCAGGTGTACAGCTCATTATATCCCTAGTCATGTGATGTCACGCAGGTGCACAGCTCATTATATCCCTAGTCATGTGATGTCACGCAGGTGCACAGGTTGTTATATCCCTGGTCATGTGATTTCACCGAGGTGCATTTTGAAATACAATAGCTGAAAGGAGAATGCTTGCATGATAGCATAGCGGTTAACATTGTGTTTACAAATGTTAACACGCGTGTTAACATTATGTTAAACTCCATGTTAACAGCAATGCAATCAGGCAAGTCTCCTCTTCTCAGCTGCGGTGACACATTTACGACACGTGCGAGTGCACCCTCAAATGTGTCGGCAAGATGTCAGATGACAAATTCAGCTGTGCACATTAGTGGCGCTGCAGTCTGTGACCCGGGAGCGAGGCAGTCAGGAACCTGAAATGCATTATTTATGATGTTTACCCTGCCTAAAAGTATGAGGCACAGCAGAAAAGCATGTCATTGCATGATCCCGACACACCTCAGAGGCTCCAGACAAAAGAGGCTTTCAAGTTCCCATTAGAGACACTGCATGTTCAGCGCACACCGCTGTCATACCACTATTTTACAAGTTGGCCTCATGAGGAGGGGGGGGGGGGGTTGACGACGCTCCCCTAACTAAAAAGAACCCAACACTAAAAATAGAACTTCCTGCATGCAAACAGCGACGTGGATCTCTCCATCAAAGTGAGCGAGTGTCCTGGAAAGATGTACTGTAGTTTTATTTTTCAGGCTACATGAGGGGACAGCAGAGTGCGGCCGTCGTGTCGCCTGCCAGCATTAGCCGCTCTGATGCTGATGAATGAACTTCTTCAGCTTACGTTGCGATTTAAGCCGCGCTGCGAATCAAGAGGAAGTGGAAACTGGGTCAGACTTAATTATGAAGGGTCAGGACAATCTCCAATGTGAAATACTTGAGGATGGAGCTACACATCACAGCCTTCCCATTTCCTGAATAATAATTCCACAGATCACAATTTTCACGATGTCTGAGTCCAGGTCAGGGCGAAAGAAGCAATTATGGAGTTAATATATGTTACAATTGGGTCTTAAGAACAATACAGGGAATCTGACAGTTGTTTTGACCACACAAAACTGCACACTGTGTTAGGCAGCAGTCCTGGAGAGATGTGTAACCATACCTTTGTGTCTGTTGCCTCTCCATGCTGTAGCTTCACAGACTGTTACACTGTGCAGGAGCACCTCCCTCTGCTGCCAGAGATGACCTCAGGGAGGGGTGAAGTGCTAAAAAAAGCAGGGAGGAGAAAGTGTAACAGCATGTGAAGCTGAAGCACAGAGGGGCCCTTCTCACTCATTAACATCATTTTAAAAGTTGATTTTAAAGAATGTAAAAGATTTTAAGGATTGTAAAGAATCCATGCATTTACAAGGGGTCCCAAAAAGTTCCTACCATGCAGTCCGTGTATTTGAGGGACAAACAGACTGGTGTGAATAAGCCCTTAGTCTAATTTTAGCTACTGTCCTAGAAATTTAAACCCCATTATTTGCCATAAGTAATAAACCACACACACAGCATGAATGAGAACGTAAACCAGAGAAAATCTCAGCTTAATTAGCTCGTTATTTGCGATCAGCAATGCTTTAATTATAACCAAGCGTGAACAGACCCAGGAAACTTTCACAATGGGGCTCTGTAGATGCTCCC
This sequence comes from Engystomops pustulosus, assembly GCA_019512145.1. Taxonomy (NCBI): domain Eukaryota; kingdom Metazoa; phylum Chordata; class Amphibia; order Anura; family Leptodactylidae; genus Engystomops; species Engystomops pustulosus. The sequence continues at coordinate 196,879,922 of CM033645.1, read as the reverse complement.
AAGTGGGAGGCAGCGCTTTCAGTGGCATTTACAGAACGAAAAAGAGTTAAATTGAATATAGAAACATGGTAAGTACACGCGATGCCCGAGTGCAATGAAATATTAAACTCCTTGTTATACTCCACAAGCACGAGATTTGTCCCCCCCGGCCCCCATACTGCAAAGCTGAAAACTAACACTCATTAGATGGTATTGTATTCAAAACAGGATCACCAAGTGGTAATACCGACTTACCAGCCGACTAGTGGGCGACAGATGGCATCAACCGATTGCTAATCATGGCCCAGAAATCAACCTAAACACATCAATACACTGCTAATACACCGCTAATACAGGGTCAATCCTCTTATATCAAAGCCAAAGTATGACAATTACAGGTCTCAATACATACACCTGCTAATCAGATCTTTAAAGTGTGAGTAAATTTTCAACAAAATTTTATAAATGAATAGTGCAGATGATAATAGTAAACACTGTAATATACTTTGTGAAAGAAATCTGTTCCCGTGTTCCCTTTTACTTATTTAAGCAGTTTGTGCAGATCAACTTTCTGTTCTGTATCCACTGACAGTTGAGAGATAAAAAGGAACCTGATAAAGTGTCTAATAACTTCACTCCTTACACAGAGTCCCTGAATAAAGCAATCTCATCAGAGAGTTATCTAGGGAATAAGTCTTTGGGTATGGAAAGAGTTAATCGTTAGCCTCCTTATCTGTCTTAGGTGGACGGCAGCTCTTAAAAGTTTTCAAACACACTGCTCACTACAGGAGAAAGAAGCAGGGAAAAAATCCTTTACCAGTACTGAATGAAGTCTATTACAAAGTTTACTGTTATCTCCTGTTCTATTTAAGTCAGCAATTAAAAAAAGAAATTAGCAGAAAAGATTTACTCTACAATATTATACATCTACAGCTAATGGAATTGCAAAGAATATAATACAGTAGTTTTAATTAAAAAAATAAATAAAAATCTGCAAAATGTTAAGGTTTATGGAAAAAAAAAAATATTATACATCAAAAATGTCATCCAAAAAACAGCATGGGTGTGGGACCACACAAGAGATGGAAATTGCCAGTATGTAAGCTCCCTGTAGCGCCTGCTCACGTGCATCTCTACGGACTACAATAAAAACTATTTTTTCTTCAAAGCCGATGATGTCACCCTCCACAGGACTCTGCCTGTAACTATTTCCCGTTACCCGTGTCATAACAAGGGCAGGTTGTTTATCTTAACACGTTTCCCTTTAAATATCCTGTTTCGGAAAGATGGGGGGGCATGATTTGTAAGAAGAAACAATTATTGTAAATGTGCCAGAGAGAGAGGCGTCTATGCAGTGAAGCAAACGTCGGACATCTAGTTGCCAATATTTTGGTTGCCAAAATAAAGCGGAGGACATTTATACATGAAGGGGCTTCAGTCACACTGCTCAAATGGATGTTAAAAAAAAAAAAAAAAAAAATACAAAAACAAAAGTGAATGGAACTAAAAAAATAAAAAAAAATTGAGCATTTGGATAAACTCTGTGGTCTCTTCCCACCTCATCAGGCACTACACGATATGATGTATAGTGGCTATTATTGGTAATGCAGCTCAGCCCCATCCATATAAATAGGAGTTAACTGCAAACAAGCAATGTGACATCACAAAACTAAGATGGGAAAGAAGCAGGCCGTCACATATCAGACCCCCTCCACCCAACTATTATCCATAGAATGGGACATATTGGAAAACCTTTCCAGGTACAGGCAAATCTGTTCAGATCTTGAAAATGGACCCATATGCCGACCAGATGCAGTGGACTTAACACATTGTACAGAACGGGAGTCTTTGCATCATACAGACATATGTTGCAAGGACTCCCTGGCTGTCAACGAAACTACAGTGATACAGTAGATATCTTGGAAATGTCCTGCTGCCAGAAGAATCCTTTGATGCACGGAAACTTCGAAGTTTAAGTACCATGGAGAAATTGATAACTCCGGCACATTACCAAGACTTTTTTTTTTTTTTTTATTAGGGACAAATCTTACATCAATAAAAAACACACAAACGCATTTCGGCAAAAATACCTTAGTTAATACACTACAGCTGCTGACATTTGGGGACAGACAGGGAGTCTGCGTATTATATTTCACTATGGTGCACGGACTTCCATCCAGTGCACTATTTCATTAGTGGGATCGGATCCGCACGTCGGTTTCCATGGGGGTACACATTATTCTGCAGCCGGCATTACAGAGCAGTTTTCATGGTTCCCGTTCGTTCCACTCTCCAAATATTCATCACTTCACAAGGCAGGAATGGGCTAACAGTTCTGCAGATGCCTAGTGAATAGTCCATGAATGTCCAATTTAGGGGAATCTCTTAACATCAATAATAAAAATAGATTTTATATCTCATCCTTCTTTCTGGAAATTTAAAGCTCAGTTCTATACAAAAATGATAACCTGACTGCGCTCCTAAATGATGCGTGGTCTCGATCCTCTAAGCTAAACTATTTGTGTTATAAATCTTAGCAGCCTTTAGTTTCTGGGCCACAACGTTCTTGTTTACCAGCTACAAAATAACTGCTAAGACGTTTCATTCAGATGGGACTGGAGCCTTTACAATCCAAGTCAAATAATCCTAAATAATAGGATGTTACACTGTGAGGAGCACTTCCCCCCCCTCCTACTGTGCACTGAAACTTCCTCTGCAACAGTGATACTACATCAGGGATGGAGGGATGGAGGAAATGCTGAGAGGTAGTGTAACAGCCTGTGAAGTCAGATCACAGAGGGGCTAAGGTAGCCCTTCAGGCTCATTAGCATAATTGAATTAAAAGCTGATTTTAGAAGGAAGGAGGCCATGGATAACAAATATAAGAAGATTATCACAGTCACGGTGCCTGGATCTATGAGTAGGTGTCCCTGGTTTATCATGATGGATTTTGATGGTAGGTTTTATAGCCAGTTTTGACTGTAATCTTATGTGTATGGACAGACTAAAGGTGCACATACCAAGTGGTTTAGGTCAAATCCTCTGGAAACACAGGGCATGGATAATAAGCCAAACGCCTAAAGCTTAAACACAACTTGTTATTTACCTGGGCGTGTGCCCGTTATTTACGATCATCTCCGCGCAGCCAACTTAGTAGATGTTGCCGAAACGGAGTTCACAGAATCAAATCGCGGAGGGAATTATCACGGTTAATATTAATGCCCGGAAATGATGCATCGCCATAGCAATATCAAAAGCATGCTAAAATTTTCATAACATCCTAAATTATTTAGAATGCAGATAACCAAGGATTTTAGCAGGATTAAAGCGCAAATCAGCTCACGTCATGTTCCCTTAATGGCGCACGGCCCTGACTTTCCTTAGGCATAAATCTGCTTTATATAGATTTCAAAAGGACAGGAGTCTGTGCCTATAAGAGATCTGTATCCTCCACATCACTGATGAGAAGGATAAACAGGGGAACAGAACCCATCAGTTCAGAAGGAGGTTTGGATGATAATAGATTACACAAAAAATCCATAGTTTTATTGGAAAACATACTTAATACTAACCTTCATAGAACCTAGAAACATTCTAGAATGCTGGGAATTCCAGACGGCAGAGCGCTGTGCAGATGGGGAGGTCATCTTCCTAAAATAATCACTCCTACTAGGACTGAATGGGAACAACTTAAATAGTTGGTGTCCAACAAGAGGTACTTTAATAGGGCTTTTGATTTATGCAAAGTTTATCAGGTCAAAGTGCTGCCTTTTTGCCGTCTTGACCCTTATTATAGTTCCTTATCTTCTTTTGCTTCTAAAATCTCGGCTGAATTCCATCTTGCCAACAAGACAGACAGAAGGGGTCATATTCAACAAAAAAGTCTAGGGAGTGGAAGGAGGAACAGTGAGTAAAAGCAGCACAGAGAAAACAAAAATTAAATTGAACCTACCACTAAACATCCCACTCGGAAGGAGGATGAAATGTCCTTTCTAGAATTACCTCTTGACACCAACTATTTTATAGGGCTTTGATTTATGCAAAGTTTATCAGGTCAAAGTGTCTGCCTTTTTGCCGTCTGACCCTTATTATAGTTCCTTATCTTCTTTTTTCTGTAAAATCTCGGCTGAATTCCATCTTGCCAACAAGACAGACAGAAGGGGTCGTATTCAACAAAAAAGTCTAGGGAGTGGAAGAGAGGAACAGCGAGTAAACCAGCACAGAGAAAACTAAAATATAATTTGAACCGTTCAAACCACAAACAATCCCACTCGGGCAGACGATAGAAATCTTCCTTGTCTTAGAAGTACCCTTCTTTTATGTGTCGTAACTCTTTCTCGGCGCCTATGAAAATCCTCCTCCAAAGTGATGTGAAAATGAGAGGAGTCAATGTTAGGGGCATCTGAAATTACACTCCTTTAGTCTCTATCTTATCTATGACTGAACCAGAAGGGCTCAGGAGGTTTACCATAGCCCCTCCATGCTGAAGCTTCACAGGTTTTTATACTGTGCAGGAGCACTTTCACCTCTCTGCCTGCTGTAATCAGTGGGTGTGGGCAGAGGAAGCGCACCTGTAATCAGTACATAAGAATCTATATTAAAAAAAAAAAAAAAGTTCTGCCTTTTTGTGATTGGAAATAATGAGATCTTATCTTTAAGGACACCAAAGGCAACGTTTCTATGTGCTACTGAACAGAAGATAGAGGGGTCTGAAGTGACACTTCCTCCAGCTCTAAATGTGACTCATCTCAGGCAAAAGTGACTCTTCGCAGCTCATTTGCATATGAATTGGAGGGTGATGGGGAGTTTCACCAAAAAAATCTGATGGGGCTGGTAGGTCTGTAGGGTTAAAGTTGTGAGAGGTTCCCTTTAAATTAGAGGGCTGGACTGCAGAGACTAATGTCCCTCATGTCCATGCAGTAGATCACTGAGTATGACTGTTCAAACATCTACAAGATGCATGTAGTACAACAGGGCCTGAAGTGACGTAAGCCTTTTATGGGTTAATTTTATGATGATATGGAAAAAGATCATTCGAAATTAGAGCAGAGCATCTAATGTGAACTTAATCCAGGCGACTAAACCACTGAACAGCTTCAACAACAGATGGCAATGGCACATCCCACCAAGGATCCGGGCAACTTTCCAGACACAAAAAAACCTCACATTTATTTTAAAAATTTTTCTATGGTGAAAAAATCCATTATTAGACATCCCACTTGTCCTGACAAATCTCCATAGAGATAGTTACCTCGAGTTCCCATTTCATAACGGAGGATGAAAACAAATAGAAAAAGGGCTCCAGATTTACAAGCATCCGAGGATGAGAGATCCCAGGAAGACAATTCCCAAAATAACAAGACTCCAGGTTGGCTGGCTACATAAACTAAATACAGCCAAGATAAATAAGGAAAGCCAGAGGGTACATAATGGGGTTAATGGTTCATATAACAGTTATACTAACAGCAGTGCATGCTGGGAGGCCAGATGAGGAGATTATATTAATATTAAAGGTCCATAAAAGTAATAACCAATTTTAATACAAATAAATAACTCCTAGGTGTATATAATGTTATTAGACATCTATTTATACAAGAAAATTATTACGGCCTCTATTTTCTGTGCTAAAATAGCCAAACGAGGCAATAGTATAATCCTGCACCAAGCATTAAACAAGTGGTGAAAAACCTTTTTACACCTCCTCAGAAACATTTAGGACCAAAAACATGGCAGCTCAAATTACTCTGTGATATAAAGAGCCGTCGCCTGTGACATACATGACAAAAAAAAGCCTTGATCTGTGTGACATCACATGACCAGGAATAAAGGCGTGCGCCTGTGTGACATCACATGACCAGGAATAAAGAGCCGTGCGGCTGGTGACATCACATGACCAGGAATAAAGAGCCGTGCGCCTGTGTGACATCACATGACCAGGAATAAAGAGCCGTGCGCCTGTGTGACATCACATGACCAGGAATAAAGAGCCGTGCGCCTGTGTGACATCACATGACCAGGAATAAAAAGCCTTGCATCTGTGTGACATCACATGACCAGGAATAAAAAGCTTGCATCTGTGTGACACCACATGACCAGGAATAAAAAGCCTTGCATCTGTGTGACACCACATGACCAGGAATAAAAAGCCTTGCATCTGTGTGACACCACATGACCAGGAATAAAAAGCCTGCATCTGTGTGACACACAGACCAGGAATAAAAAGCCTTGCATCTGTGTGACACCACATGACCAGGATAAAAGCCTTGCATCTGTGTGACACCACATGACCAGGAATAAAAAGCCTTGCATCTGTGTGACACCACATGACCAGGAATAAAAAGCCTTGCATCTGTGTGACATCACATGACCAGGAATAAAAAGCCTTGCATCTGTGTGACACCACATGACACAGGAATAAAAAGCCTTGCATCTGTGTGGACACCACATGACCAGGAAATAAAAAGCCTTGCATCTGTGTGACATCACATGACCAGGAATAAAAAGCCTTCATCTGGGTGACATCATGACCAGGAAAAAAAGCTGTGCGCCTGTGTGACATCACATGACCAGGAATAAAAAGCCTTGCATCTGTGTGACATCACATGACCAAAGGAACGGTTTTATCCACAGAAGTAAACAATGAGATTCCTATAGAAGGACAGCAAGCGGAGCGAATAGAAAACCTTGAGGAAGTGATACAGAAAGAATTTGGAAAATGTATAACTTTTAGAATAAAAACAATAACATACAAATATATAAAATATTAATATGATAATTATCAAAAGGGGGTTTTCAGGTTATAATTTTTGTACAGCAAATTTACAAAAATGTCACAAAACTTCTTCTTGAATGCAGAGTTAAAGTTCAACTTCCAGTCTGTCATGTGACCGATATATACCCAATGATCATAGAGCTAATAGAGCACTTGACTGCTACGGCCAGGATTGGCTGCAGTTGTCACATGGCATAAGCATTAGACAGATACTGGAAGCAGTAAATCCCAGGGGGCACTGGATCGCCAAGTCTTTATGTTTTTTTACTTTGTGTGTTATGTGCATGAGTTTAAGGAAGGTATAATCCGGCAACAAGGAAATCTATAAAGCAGGAAATTATGCTAAGAGTCGGAAGGGCTCTGAGGGAGGCTGTCTTAAATTAAATGGATTCCAATGGGAACATCAATACACGTACCATATGATCCTTGTGAAAGCGAGGTTTACACAGCACAGAGTTTAAAATTGTGTCCAAGGAAACATGGCTGGTTATTTCAGTAGCGGCGTCTACAATGACTGGCACATAGTTTACACGTATTTATAACGTACAGTAACCTACACGGTAAACAGCTCCCGATCCAGGACTCTTCAGACGCCCCACAGCAAATAGAAAAGATGTCCAGACGTGATACCGGAGAGATCCGAGATACTAATTTCAATCCAATTCAAGCTCTACACCCCAAAACCCTTCAAGGGTAGTACCGTACACCGCAGGTTTTTGACAAATTTCAAACATTGGTTTTCCCATGTTGATTTGGTCTTCTGTGCAATATAGCAAACTCCATGTGAAGGAATGACCGCTCTTTTTTTACACTCCCAGGTACTGAACCCACTGTTCTGCCACCGAAACCAATAGAAAGTGAAAAAATAACAAAAACAACTGTGTTAACAAGAGCCTTAGCCAAAATAAATATAAGCATAAAAACACATGAAAAAGCTGAAAGCACATTGCACATTCCTGGGACGTTACACACATAACCCGGGTCTGATGACCTTTGTGGTAGTGACATCTAAAGCAAGCAATGTATGCGAGATATTCCTTATTTTTTCTTTCAATTTCCTCAATAGTGACAATTTAAAAAAAAAAAAAAAAGTCTCAAAATAGAAAAAAAAAACCACCCAGAGATAAAGTGATGTAACGCACATCACCGGTCCCCTGCTGCTCTGTCCAATCATGAAACACGAGAAATGCTGCTCAGCCAATCACTGTCTGGAAAGGTGACCTACCTCAGGTTTTTGTTTAATGTGATTTACCCTGTATGTTGAAAATTTGAAAACATCTGGACCCTGCCAATTTTTACTTTTCGGTTAAGTGGAAATGGCAAGAAGTTTAGGGAAAAAGGAACAAGGGGATTATTTTAAAATAAATCTACAATCAAAATCATAAAATCATAATGATCATAGATCCAGGCACTATGCTACCAATCTAGGAGGGGTGTGCTGGACGTTACCAGAGCCCCTCCGTGCGGTGAACTTCATGCTGTTACAATGTGCAGCAGCACTTCCCCTTCCAACGGTGTGGCTAACACTCCTATTGTCGTGAGATTACATCGGACATAATGAGTGAGAGGAAGTGTGGAGGGAGCAAGGGGAGGGGGGGGAAACAGGCACAGTATCACTGCCAGTGAAGCTAAACGAGGCTAATTGTAAAGATTGATTTTGGAAGGAAGGAGACCATGGATAATATAAGAAGATTACCACAGTCACGGTGCCTGGATCTATGAGTAAGTGCCCCTGGTATAGGAGGATGGATTTTGATGCTTGATTTTATTTAAGCTTTCACCAATGCCCAGCCAATTATCCTGGATGAACAAACCCTTTAAAAGACATCTACCACCAGGACGAAGGACTGTATGCAAATGGCCTGAGGGGCTCCAGGCTTCATAGGTGTTAATGGAGTCAGGAGGCCCTCTGGCTCATTTGCATAGTCTTTTATCCGGTGGTAAATGTCCTTTAGTAGGAGTCCATGCGTTTTACAGAAAGTTACTCCTCAAGCATTATCCCAAAAAAACATGAACTTGGGAATGAGAAAAAAAAACGTGTGGTCAGTCCAAATGTCCCCGATGCTTGGAAGAGTTTTAAAATCAATTTAAACGCAATATGTGACAAGTGTCCTCAAAGTGACGAAAAGGTAAATACTTTCAAAGTCAGCGGCTGAGGGTTCATCTAACCAACAAGTTCAACGTTCCCGCAGGTTTAATAACAGTAGCACAGCATTGGGACATCAAAAAAACCTTCCCCTCCTCCTGGCTGTGTCAGGTTTGTTCAGGTGGAGCGGTGCGAGATACGGCCGATGCTACCGAGCCGATGACCAGCGCTAAAGAATCCAAGGTCAGAGAAAAATCCCTCAGCGAGAAAACACAACATCAACCAGCCAGATATTTCCACCATTGCACGCCTCATACGGGCCCAAGCCTATGCACCAGGACCTCACACTATGCAATTAGGTGGAGATTAATCCAGGATCGGTTTCACTGCACATATTATCCAAGGACAACTTCAGACAAGATCCCGTGATTGTCCACTGGGCCGTTAAATGGTCATTTTTCAGTACAAAAGGAGAGTAGTAGGACGTTCACATTACACAAATGGCAACATGTTATTTCCCTAAAGAATTGGGGGGGCTTTGAGTTAGCCTTTTCTAATTTTGGCAATATGGCGGGTGAAAATGTATGAACCTTAGCACAATACTGTGCATGAGAAAATGTAAAACTGCTCAATCAGCATAAACATAATATCCCAGCAGCCCCACCCCTACACCACTTCCTATGAGGACACTCCATTTCCTCTTCGGGATCCTCATCCATCATCCAGAAGGAGGATTGCTCAATCTATGGTAAGACCCCCTAAATCCAGACGGGGGCAACCAAGTCAAGCAAAAAAAAAAAAAAAAAAAAAAAATAGAACACAATCTGTTCTATAAAAGAGAGCCTTGAACTATTTCTACAGAAATCTGCATATCCAATGGTTTATACATGGATAATACACCGTGATGCAAGAAAAGCTGCAAATAGTGAAAAATTTCTTACACAAAAGGACACAACTACCGTCTACAGCATCACATCTTAAATGGGTTGTTTAGAATTTAAAAGCCATGGCTGCTTCCTTTCAAAAAACAGCGCCCCCACCCTGACAATGGCTTGTGCCGGCATTGCAGCTCATTTCTATAGAGATGAATGGAGCTTAGTTGCAATCCAGTGACTACACAATGTCAGGAGAAGACTATGGACAGAACTAGCAATGTTTTCAAATTTGGACAATCCTTTAAGGCCTTATACACTTGAAAATTAGTTCCTTCAAAAGTCAGTTTTGCTTTACCTTTCTTTTATCTTTATTATGTGGGGGGGGGGGGGGGAGGTTTCTACCAAACGCCCTGAAATAAGGGAGACTGGAGTATGGGTATGAAGCGTTTTATCATACCCAATCCATAGCTTTCTCAGAGCATAACCTGCATCAAGGGTGCCCCGGTGACAAGTATTCTGTTTACTGATGTAAAACACATGCAAACTCTCAATAAACTGAGCATGCTGTCTATAGATCCCTCTGGGGGAATAACAACAGTGTACACTGCCAGAAACATCACCTGGAAAATATACTGCACTTTGAATGATTGGGATCAGATTACCAGAAAGAAAAATATCCACCCATATGCAGGGCTTATAACGAACCGCGCACCTGTGTGACATCACATGACCCAGGGCTATAACGAGCCGCTCACCTGTGCAATGCCGGCTATCGACCGCACCGTGTACATCACATGACCAGGGCTTATAAACGGAAGCCGCACCCGTGACATCACATGACCAGGGCTATAACGAGCCGCGCACCCGTGTGGACATCACATGACCAGGGGCTATAACGAGCCGCGCAACCCGGTGTGACATCACGATGACCAGGGCTATACGAGCCGCGCACCTGTGTGACATCACATGACAGGGCTATAACGGCCGCGCACCTGTGTGACATCAATGACCAGGGCTATAACGAGCGCGCACCTGTGTGACATCACATGACCAGGGCTATAACGAGCCCGCGCACGTGTGGACATTCACATGACCAGCGGATGGTTTTATCCCCAGAAAATGTAAGTTTAATAAACAAATAGATTGGAAACCTGTATAAAAATTTCAAAACACAAACAATATCAATTATTTGCTTAAAAGTGGAAATCCCTTTCAGTCCAGAATAAATACACAAAGTTGTCTCTGGGGTCATGTACCACATGCATCAGACCCCACCAGAACGAAAAGATATGACACAAATCCTCTTTTCATAAATGCTAAGTAAATGGGATTTTCATCAAGAGCAAAAATTAGATCAGCCACAAGTTAAGGCTCCCGAGAGGTTTTTCCCAAGACTCAATTAGAAATCTCAGAAGGGTTATATTACCAGCGATGGTGAAGGCGGCCCATTAACTGATCCACAAACAGGCATTTCTGTGATGTTTAGCACAAACTTGGCGCTTCTATAATAAACAGTAAAATCAGTCAAATAAATACATGATGGAGGACGCCTTATTATTGTAGCTGAGACCGACTGAGTGTTAAAAGGGAAAATAAACGAGCGACACACGTCCGGCGGCTGCCAGAAATCCTGAGATTTATCTGCAAATAAAACACACTTCACAGGCAGGGGAAGCCGCACATACTACCAGGGGAGAAACTGCACAATACATAGGTTGTGACTACATAGTGGGGGCTTTTCAATCTTAAAAAAAAAAAAATTAAAATTCCTAATTATTTGTTTTGTTATGGAACTTTTTTTTTATTAAAATAAAGAAAGAATTTTTTTAGGTTTTTAGTGCAATTTTGTTACTAAACAGGAAACAAATCAAGTATCTTGGGTCCACTAGTACAAGGCGGCCACGCTTGATTGCCTCTAATACACCAGAACTTTTTCTTGGGGGGGGGGGGGGGGGCCTGTCCGAGTCAAAACAAAAAGCAAGGACTAATGCAGGAATGAGCCGGACTGTGTGTTCTCTTTTCTATCTCAGCCCCCTGGGGGTTAAACACATTCGAAAAACTTCTTGAATAAAATCTTAAGGCAAATTTTATGAATTTTTAAAGTAAAAATCGCTACATATTTGCAACCACATTGCAGCAGAAAAAATCCCTTGTGCCGGCAATATAAAACATAAGGCCACATACATGCGGAAATACTGGCCTCATTTACACTACGAGATTGGCAGGTTTTAACTCTACCTGCTAAAAAGGATGGTATTTGAAGGACATGGTAATGCATAAAAATACATCTACTCTTTGGGGCAGATTTATCAGCCGTTAAAAGTAAGAATGTTCTTAGTTGCCCATGGCACTAATTACAGCTCCCCTTTAAAATATTCATGAGCACTGGTTAAATGAAAGCTAAGCTGTAACTGGTGGCCATGGGCAACTAAGAACATTCTTACTTTTAGACAGCTTGATAAATCCGCCCCTTTGTGTTGTGGGGTAAAGTCCTTCAAGGGGTTGTCCAAAATAAGAAAAGACTCTACAAAGAAATTTGCGCTTCTACACTGCAGGGACCCAAACAGGAGACAGAAATAAAAGGCCAGTGATTGGCTGCTCGACCTCTCCTAGTATTTCCTGGGAGACGCCCACAAAGACGTTTTACGGGAACATCAGTAAAGGATTTAGAGGGAATTGTACAATTGTACAATTTTTTCCTTTGTCCCATGACCACCGCCACGTTTGCCCAACTTAAATTTGATGTGTAGGAATAAAGTTTTGCATATCCAAATTCACATGCAACAAGAAAACATGCAGAAGGATTGTAAAATTGCAACCCATCATGTGCCCTTTGTGCTGCGTTGCAATGGAATGCGGAAAATCTATAGTATTTCCCACCTACGGCACTAGAGAGAGTATGGTATAGCAGCATAGTGTCTGTGATAAGCAGGTCACCAGTACCAGCTGTATGCAGTCCTCTAGGCCAGAACACTATGCTACGTGTAGTGCACCCTCGTAACTGGTGCAAATGGGTTTTTTTTTAATCAAGTTTCCGTGCAGGACGACTGGCAAATAAAACCAGCGGAGTCAAGTAAACCTTCCCTGCAGTGCAAATGCCGATTAGTATGTTATCAAGGAAGGGCTCCAACCGGATGGCTGCCCGGCAGATTTTCCATCAGGGAAACAACATCAACATGTTTAACACCTCTGCAAAAACCACCTAAAATTGGGTTTTTACAACCGTTTTAATTCTGTAATGTCGATTTAATCAAACAGATCACAATTTTGTTAAATTCTTAGGACCTCATTAGGACTTCTTCCATTAGGGTGATGCAACACATGGCGTTTTGAACCTGTTTTTGGTGCGTTTTTAAGCAGTCTTAAAAAACGTACGCGTTTTTTGAAAATGCATTCGTTTTTTGACCAGTTTTAATTAAGATAATTGGTAAAACCTGTCAAAAACTGATGCATTTTTTAGCGGACTGCTTAAAAACATCTTCAAAACGCCACGTGTGCATCACCTTAGGTCTTTGAGCCTCTCGAATTCCAAGTGAAAAAAAGTGAATTTTTCACTCTGAATAATTTACTCAAAAAGGAAAAATATTTCGTCAACAATAAGACTTCCCCTCTTTTTCCAATGTATGTAGCCTGGCACAACGTATACCAAAAATTCGCCCAGCACAGGCCGTCACCTCACAGCGCACTGGACAAGATGCCATACAGGAGCGCAGTGTGGAGCTGGGAGGGGGGGGAGCTTGGCCTCATCCTCTCGCATATTAATAATCAGGCTCTCCCCAGTGCACTTACTCCTGGAAAACCAGCAAAGCCGTCAACATATGTTGGTTAAAATTCGTGGCACGGTACCAGTCAGATTAGGGGCAAATCCAATCAAGACGCATAGTGGCCAGACGCATTGGAGAAGTATCGTGTTGGCATGGCCACGTTAGTCAAGAGGAAGAAATCAGAAACTAACCGCGCTTCATCTGTGCAATGGGTTTTATAGAAAGTGCCGATGTCAGCAGAAAGCTGCGGTTTCACTATGAGCGGGTTTGGTTTCTGAGGGCAGAAATGAGAGTCTTGTAAAACAAGCTACAATTAATGGCATCTAAATAAGTGAAAAACTATACACATACAGAACAGAAAAAAAAAATCTGCACACGTCAGGACTAGCCTCTGCAGTCGGCCATCAAAACTCCACTATACAAGCATAAAGTAAAGCTAGCCATCACATGGAATAAGCCAACAATATAGGGGGGGGGGGGCAGACGGTCATTTGTGTGCAAATCTCTTCAATGTACTGCAGCAAGCTCCTCCCACTTAATTTTGAATCAAATAGTAGGTTACTTGAAGGGTAGGGGCTTTGCAGCAGTACCAGTGAGAGACTTCACACACCAGAACTCCAAGTCCAGCTACAATCTGGAATAAATAACACAGTCCTGTGAAACATACACAAGATTGGTACACAGATCTCCAGAGCCAATATCTAAGTGTTTGGAGCCATTTAAGGTCAAAAGAGAATCACTGTAATGTATAGATATTAGATATGCCTTAAGTAAATCTTCGCTGCGGGAACTCATCAGACTAATAAAACATGCAGACCCACTCTTGGCGATAACATGTATTATTTACTAGTGTCAAGTTGGGACACAGACAAGTGTAAGGAATAAACAGGTACAATATCTTATCTAAATAGCCCCGAACATGTACAATAAAGGAAGTAATAAGGATAATAATGCCACAATAGATCCTGGTAATGACTAAACATAGAACAAGAGGTCAATGAAGACGTTACATAAAGATCAATCCACAGGAAGCCAACGAGCTTCAACGAGTTATGGGCTCATTAGCAAAAATATACTGAATGTAACATCCCACCGTCAGTGTCCCCGCGGGAGCAGCCTTGTCTCTAACCTCAGGGTTTTGGAGGGAACGGGGAATATTCAAGCTTTTCTATGGACACTAATGGGTATGGTAGAAACATTGGCATAGCTGCAGGCAGCAAACACACAGCCAAGGACTAGTTCTGCTGACAATAATTCGGAGGATCATACAGTATTGCTAAGGGTCTAATAGTGAGCGTGTGCTTCCCATGGATCCTTGGAGTGAAGCAACTACATCATGTATCCAGAAAATTAACAGTGTAAAAAAATAAATATGAAAAAACACAGTATACAACTCCCCAACCACCACCACTGTCCAGATCAGTCCCTACTTCTAGTCCGTTATGTAAACAGGAATGACTAGCCTAGCTTGTGGCTGCTGTGATTGGAAGATTGACCACTTCCTGGTATCGGTGGGAGAACAGGAAGTAAATATGGGCAGGTGACCTAAGCAGCAAGGAACAGAGGCAGCAGGGAATCAATGAGGTGCGCATGGCTTGTGAATAGAGTGGATGGGTATGTAAGCTGCGCAGTGAGCGGGGCGACCCGTTTGTTACCGTTGGAGCTGCCCTCCCTGTGACCGCGGGATGTTGTTGGCAGGCGGTACCAGTGTAATTGAAAAAACATTTTGTAAAGCATGAAAGTAGTCAGAATGGAAACAAAGGCATTTTCAGTCTGTCATCATGCAGGCATGACATTCCGATTGACAGGTTCCCTTTAAATATCACATGAGGAGAAAAACTCTGATTTCTGGAAATGGGAAACAAGACTGGCGAAAACTTTGTGTTGCTCCGTTGTGCTCTCTACCCCAGGAAACTGGTGACCACATTGGCTTGGATGATCTCACAGACGTTAACAAAAGCATTTCGCTTATCACATAGTGCCAAAATAAAGAAGCCAAATCTACCTCTTCTTCAGATTGTTAAAGGTCCTAGGATAGAGTCCTTCAAAAACATTTATAATCCATTGGGACAGTCTGAAAGGATAATCTTCGATCAATTAAATTAAATTACAAGCACCAATTTTAAAACGGGGTTGTGCCGAGGTTACGCTCTTGGAAACAAAATGAGTACTACACCAGGCCGGGGGACCAGGCGTAGCACACATTCGCTGGATGATCCCAGTTCTGTCTGGTGCCAATACAATAAGCCCTGATCCACAAATGCGGAATATACGCGAGCAGGAATACTCAAGGAGTAGTTAGAGCAAAGTATTTTTATCCAAAGATTGCACTAGGCCACATCATTTGTATAATCCATGGCGGCGGCTAATAAGGATTACCAATACTGGCAATAGCCATCGTGTTGAGATATAAAGCGGCGCAGGCAATGACATTAGCCTTGCAGAACACAATTAACAAGCTTTCCCTTGAAAACATGGATGGAAACCTGGCACAAAACTACATCAAAAGCAGCGAGAACGATCCGCGTTCCTTTCACAAAAAACAAGCTTCATCTCCAACGGGAGAACGAGGAAACGGTGCGACATGTTCATCACTAAGGTGATTGCAAACAATTAACATATAAAGACAAAGGCAAAAAAGATTTTTTAAAAAATCTCAATCAGAGAAGCCAATGATACGCTTCCTTATGTAGACAATCCTCGTGGGCGTAACTACCGGCGAGATATCGCGTTCACACATAGGTCAGACAAACAAGAACATGGTGAAGAATCAGAGCCGAGAGCAGAGGAAAGACAATTACTGCAATCTTCCCGATGACGTCGTTCCCTTCGTCCTCAGGCCCTTCTTGTGATGCACAGAAGGACTAGCGGTTATTAAAATGAGCTCTTTATTATTTCTGAAGAATCTAAATTAAAAAAGGAAAGTGCATACACATTTTTACTAGTATTAATTTATATAAGTCAAAAAGTAATCTTGGTGTGAGGCGACTCCTGGGCTGACTACGATTCTGCCAGAAACGCCACCATGTGCTTCGGCCTCTTAGTGAATCAGGGTGCCAAAACTCCTAACTACAAACTTAGACCAGAGCGGAATTGGTGGGAGTTTTCTACTACAGCAGTGGTGTAGAACCTGTTTAGAGGCAGAGTGCCCAAACTACAACAAGGCCGCTTATTTATCGCAAAGTGCCAACACAGGAAATTTAATTTGTGATTTATACCCCTTCTCTGTCACAGTTTCATTGATACCAGCACCTGAGGACACAAAATTAAGCAGAAAATAGTCCTGGTGTATCGTACTTTAACCCCTTCCCGACATTTGACGTAATAGTACTGAATCGCGGGAGGGGCGTTCCCGCAAAATGCAGGTACTATTACGTCAAGCTTTGGCGCTGGCACCTGAACGGAGCCGGCGCCAGAAGCTGCGGGTGTCGGCTATATATTTAGCTGGACCCACCCGCTCTAACCCCCGCCGATCGGGAGATTCCGCTCGCGGGTGTTAACCTAAACGCCGCTGGTACGCGCTGACCCGGCGTGTTAGAGGCATTTAAAGCCAATTATAGCTGAATCGGACCCACCCGCGGGCTTACCGGGGGGTCCGTGCTCCGATCGCAGCCCCGGAACTGCCGGTGCCCGGGGCTGCGAGATCTTGATCCGGAAGCCGGGTCCGTGCCCTTCTGGACAGGAACCGGCTGTAAGACACTGGGCATGCACAGTATTGCACTGTTGAACCTTTAAAAAAGCTTGGAACAATGATCAGAAGATCACTTGTTCAAGCTTAGATAGCAATTACTGTAAAAAAGTAAAAATAAATAAATAAAGGTTTTTTACAATAAAATAAATAATAAAAGAAAGTGAACGTCCCCCAAACAACCACATTTCCCTTTTACACAAGTAAAGTATAAAAAAACATAAATCCACGAAAACAACCCACCACTTATTGTGGATATCGACGCGTCAGTAACAATCTGTAAATAAACATAATCATTAATTGGTACCCGGCTCAGGTGTAACGTGGGTACAAAAAAAACCCCCAAAAATGTGCCAAAAATTAAAAATTTTTACCAGAATTTGCTTTACAAAGAAAATGTTCTAAAAAGTGTCCGAAAAAGTTTACAAAGCACCAAATGATACCAATTAAAAAGAGCAACTGTCAGCCAAAAAAATAAGCTCACAAAACCGCTCCGTAAACAAAAGAATACTATAATATGCTGCTAAAAATGCAATACTAAAACGAAAATGCAAATTTTTCTAGTCTTCAGTTTTCCTTCATAAAATTGGACCAAATAAAAAATAAAAAACTAATAAAGAGGTATCACCGTATCGTAGCTGATTCGTTAGAATAAAGGATAAGATATTTTGTTATGCATACAGTGTGAACACCCCCCCCCACAAAAAATTGCTAAAAATCCAAACAGAATTGATATTTGATTTTCGTCCACACGTTAAAAAGTAATAAAACATTGCTTCAAAGTAATAAAAACCCACTAAAATTACAGTTTTTTACAGTCATCTACGTCTCAAAAAAATAGCCCTTATTGCTAGATTGCTTAAAAAATAAATAAAGATGTATAGCCTATTTTTTTTTCCAAAACGCGTAGTGTTATGAACGGTGCGGCGGAGGTAGTTGACTTTCCAACACGGTCAGGGTAAGGAGGCGGCTTGCTGTTAATTGATCAGGGTTTAAGACGGCGGCTGTTTCTGACAGACCATCCATCCTGCGCCCATGGACAAGAAGGGTGTTGTTTCCCCCACACACCCCGTTAGTTATATCGTGCTATTGGACTCAATCATTCAGACGAGCCAAAGACAGCGGAATTACTTATGGACGTCAGAATACCGGTCACAGTCATGATGAAACGGTGACGGTGGCCATTGGCCGGGGCGCGGCTTCCTCTGCAGCCACCAATTGGCTTGCGGTCAGAGGGGTTTTGTTGCCCCCTCTGTCCATGTTGCCGCTATTGGCTGGCTCCGATTGGTCCAGCCAAACAGCAGCATATCGTCACACATGGGCATCGCGTAGGGTGAATAGGAGCAAACACTTGGCCGAATTAATTTCCCTACTAAAACGAACGAAAAGCGCAATGGCCGTGCGCAAAGTTTTCAGATGAATGCTTGTACAACTCTTACGGGCTGTTCCAATGTGCACCGTCTGCCGTATCATTTTCGCGTTTTCAAAGAAGAGGAAGATATTAGGAAATATATTGGGACAAGAAGGACGGAGGCCCCAGTACCTCTGGTTCTAATGTTCCTGTGTTTTGCCAGGGCAGCCTTTCCAGGTGAATTTGTGCTTCTGAATGTAGTGACTCATAAAGAGTCGTCCAAAACGAGGAGTCGACGGGATGGGACACTACATAATAAGGATGGACACCATACTATAGGATGACAACTTAACTAAGGATGGCACAATATATAACTAAGGATGGACAATATAATAAGAGACATGCGCACCACAGAGTGACAAAAGTTAGTGGTCCCTAGTATATATTCTACTCCTATTAACTAGACATTCACAATTCACGCCCACCTGTCTGTTGAATTAATTTCGGTTAATAAAATGAATAATTGTAAACAACTGCTTGTCCCGTTGACTCCTATACCCCTCATTATTTCATAAGGGCGCCACATACCGGCACTGAATTTCCAGAAATAATGAAATTTCCATCTTGGACTCCATTGACAATCATATTTGGAAACCACCTATATGTTCAAATCGCATTTCACGACGTGTATTACCACTACACAATTATTACACCTTGCTAATTCACCAATGGGGTTACATTCAACAAATAGGGTCACTTTCGGGTTTTCCTCTGTTTTGGGACCATACGTCCTCTCCAAATGTATCCGACACATGTGAAGGGATTTCTGACAAATTTGGCCTACTAAAAGACAAACATCCCTCTTTTCCCTACTGTTGCGCGCATAATGCATTGTTATTATGCACTGTGGGGTACTCTACACTCGGGAGAACTAGTTTTACACCTTTTTTGGGGTTATTAATATATATCCCTTGTGGCTTACATAAATTAGGGGTAAAGTGACATTTATAGGAAACATTTAACCTTGTTAATGATTAGGGCCTAATTGGATTCATTCACCTATGGGGCCAAACTACATATATTACACATTGCAAAATTCTCTAAGGGGTGTGCATCAAGATTAGGGTCACTCTTTCGGATTCTTCTCTTTTTATACCATAGGGTTCTCCAAATCATGTGTAAAACATTTCTGTCAAATTTGGCTCAAAAGGGCAAAATTCCCTTTCCTTTTACTGGCGCCCCATACAACCTTTTATATACACAGTGGGAAGTGCGTCGCTGGTCACTGTCTACATCGATGCACGGGAAATAGGTTTACACAATTGTTTACAAAGCGGGGCGTTAGTTCATATTTGTTGTTTGCTTGTTGGCCCTATATTGATGACCAATTTAGGAGTTAAAGACCTTTATAAGAAAATGTTCACTTTGATCTATTTAATCTGTAATATTAAAGCAAAACACTTCGGACAAATACACATATCACCTTGTAAATCCTGAAGGGGTGTGCTTTCCAAATGGTGACACTTGTTGGGGTTCCCCCTCTGTTTGTACCAACGGCTCTCTAAGATGCATGCTGACACATGTAAGGATGTCTGTCAAGAATTGCTTCTAAAAGGCCACCACCCCACCCTCTTTCCCTTCTGAGCTCCACTGGTGAACCCAGACAACATTTTATTTGCGTGTGGGGCAATTTTTACTCGGGGGAGAAATGCTAGTACACATTTTTGGGGTCGTTTCATCTGTATGCCTTGGGATACAAAAATTAGCCAGTTTTATTTTTAAAAGTGATTTTTTGGGAAAAATGTCACCTTTTTCCTGTTAGGGCACTAATTGAAGCAAACACTGTAGGGGTGGTAAAACACATCTACACCTTGCTGAATTCTCCAAAGAGTGCACTTTCAAAATGGTTGAACACTGTTGGGGTTCCCCTATGTTTGTGGTACACAGGCGCTCCAAATGCATCCTACACCAGTGTAACAGTGATTGATTCTCAAATCCCCGGCTTCTAAACAGGCACACAAGCCCCTTACCTTTCCCTTCTGAGCCTACTGTGTACCTATAAACAATTTACTATGCAAAGTGGTGCAGTTCTGTGCTAGGAGAAATCAGCCTTTAACATTTATGGGGTCTTGCTTTCTCACATTTGCATTATCCACTTGCTGGCTTTACAAAAAATTTGGGTTAGAACAGTGATTTTTGAGTAAAATTTTCACCTTTTTTCACTTTTGGGGCCTAATTGAATCACACACCTGTTGGGGAGCATCCCACTCGGAAGGAGGATGAAATGTCCTTTCTAGAATTACCTCTTATGTCTAATCTTTCCTGTCTTCCTATGCAAATCCTCCTCCAAAGTGATGTGAAAATGAGATGAGTCAATGTTAGGGGCATCTGAAATGACACTACCTTTAGTCTCTATCTTATCTATGCTAATGAACCAGAAGGGCTCAGGAGGTGTTACCATAGCCCCTCCATGCTGAAGCTTCACAGGTTTTTACACTGTGCAGGAGAACTTTTCACCTCTCTCTGCCTGCTGTAATCAGTGGGTGTGGGCAGAGGAAGCGCACCTGTACATTAGTACATAAGAATCTCTATTTAAAAAAAAAAAAAAAGTTCTGCCTTTTTTGTGATTGGAAATAATGAGATTCTTATCTTTAATAGGACACCAAAGGCATGTTTCTATGTGCTACTGAACAGAAGATAGAGGGGTCTGAAGTGACACTTCCTCCAGCCTCTAAATGTGACTCATCTCAGGCAAAAAGTGACTCTTCGCAGCTCATTTGCATATGAATTTGGAGGTGATCAGGGGAGTTTTCACCAAAAAAATCTGATGGGGCTGGTAGGTCTGTAGGGTTAAAGCTTGTGAGAGGTTCCCTTTAAATTAGAGGGCTGGACTGCAGAGACTAATGTCCCTCATGTCCATGCAGTAGATCACTGAAGTATTGACTGTTCAAACATCTACAAGATGCATGTAGTACACACAGGGCCTGAAGTGACGTAAGCCTTTTATGGGTTAATTTAATATGATGATATGGAAAAAGATCATTCGAAATTTAGAGCAGAGCATCTCATGTGAACTTAATCCGAGCGACTAAACCACTGAACAGCTTCAACCACAGATGGCAATGGCACATCCCACAAAGGATCCGGGCAACTTTCCAGACACAAAAAAACCTCACATTTATTTTAAAATTTTTCTATGGTGAAAAAATCCATTATTTAGACATCCCACTTGTCCTGACAAATCTCCATAGAGAATAGTTACCTCGAGTCTCCCATTTCTATAACGGAGGATGAAAACAAATAGAAAAAGGGCTCCAGATTTACAAGCATCCGAGGATGAGAGATCCCAGGAAGACAATTCCCAAAATAACAAGACTCCAGGTTGGCTGGCCACATAAACTAAATACAGCCAAGATACATAAGGAAAGCCAGAGGGTACATAATGGGGTTAATGGTTCATATACACAGTTATACTAACAGCAGTGCATGCTGGGAGGACAGATGAGGAGATTAATATTAATTACTACAGGTTACGCTAAGATTTTTCCGTAAAAGTAATAACCAATTTTAATACAAATAAATAACTCCTAGGCGTATATAATGTTAATAGACGTCTATTTATACAAGGAAATTATTACAGCCTCTGTTTTCTGTGCTAAAATAGCCAAACGAGGCAATAGTATAATCCTGCACCAAGCATTAAACAAGGGGTGAACAACCTTGTTACACCTCCTCAGAAACATTTAGGACCAAAACCATGGCAGCTCAAATTACTCTGTGATATAAAGAGCCGTGCGCCTGTGTGACATCACATGACCAGGAATAAAATAAAGAGCCGTGCGCCTGTGTGACATCACAGGCGAGCGCAAGAAAGAAAAGGTGGGAAACCGTGGACGGAAAACGAAATACCAAATGGCGGAAGGTGGTGACACAATAGAAGTCAAGAGTGGGTGGACACGAAAAATGAACAGGAATAAAAGCCTGCATCTGTGTGACACCACATGACCAGGAATAAAAAAGCCTTGCATCTGTGTGACACCACATGACCAGGAATAAAAAGCCTTGCAATCTGTGTTGACACCACCGACCAGGAATAAAAAGCCTTGCATCGTGTTGACACCACATGACCAGGAAATAAAAAGCCTTGCATCTGTGTGACACCACATGACCAGGAAAAAAAAGCTTGCATCTGTGTGACACCACATGACCAGGATAAAAAGCCTTGCATCGTGTTGACACCACACATGACCAGGAATAAAAGCCTTGCATCTGTGTGACATCACATGACAGGAATAAAAAAAGCTTGCATCTGTGTGACACCACATGACACAGGAATAAAAAGCCTTGCATCTGTGTGACATCACATGACCAGGAATAAAAAGCCTTGCATCTGTGTGACATCACATGACCAGGAATAAAAAGCTGTGCGCCTGTGTGACATCACATGACCAGGAATAAAAAGCCTTGCATCTGTGTGACATCACATGACCAAGGAACGGTTTTATCCACAGAAAGTAAACAATGAAGATTCCTATAGAAGGACAGCAAGCGGAGATCTAGAAAACCTTGAGGAAGTGATACAGAAAGAATATTGGAAAATTGTATAACTTTTAGAATAAAAACAATAACATACAAATATATAAAATATTAAATATGATCATTATCAAAAGGGGGTATCCAGGTTATAATTTTTTAAACAGCAAATTTACAAAAATGTCACAAATACTTCTTCTTGAATCCAGAGTTTAATATAAGTCTCACCTTCCAGTCGGTCATGTGACTGATATATCCAATGATCACAGAGCTAACAGAGCACATGACTGCTACGGCCAGTGATTGGCTGCAGTTGTCACATGCCATAAGCATTCATACAGATACTGGAAGCAGTAGATCCCAGGGGGCATTGGATCGCCAAGTCTTTATGTTTTTTTACTTTGTGTGTTATGTGCATGAGTTTAAGGAAGGTTATAATCCGGACAACAAGGAAATCTATAAAGCAGGAAATTATGCTAATGAGCCGGAAGGGCTCTGAGGGAGGCTCTGTCTTAAATTAAATGGATTCCAATGGGAACATCAATACCGCGTACCATATGATCCTTGTGAAAGCGAGTTTACAAGCTACAAGAGTTTAAAATTGTGTCCAAGGAACATGGCTGGTTATTTCAGTAGCGGCGTCTACAATGACTGGCACATAGTTTACACGTATTTATAACGCTACAGTAACCTACACGGTAAACAGCTCCCTATCCAGGACTCTTCAGACGCCCCACAGCATAATAGAAAGAGATGTCCAGACGTGACTACCGGAGATGCCGAGATTACTAATTTCAATCCAATTCAAGCCTCTACATCCAAAAACCCTTCAAGGGTATGTACCGTACACCGCAAGGTTTTCTGACAAATTTCAAACATTGGGTTTTCCCATACTGATTTTGGCTCTTCTGTGCAATATAGCAAACTCCATGTGAAGGCATGACCGCTCTTTTTTACACTCCCAGGTACTGAACCCACTGTTCTGCCACCGAAACCAATAGAAAGTGCAAAAATACAAAAACAACTGTGTTAACAAGAGCCTTAGCCAAAATAAATATAAGCATAGAAACACATGAAAAAGCTGAAAGCACATTGCACATTCCTGGGACGTTACACACATACCCCGGGTCTTTGTGGTAGTGACATCTAAAGCAAGCAATGTATGCGAGATATTCCTTATTTTTTCTTTCAATTTCCTCAATAGTAACAATTAAAAAAAAAAAAAGTCTCAAAATAGAAAAAAAAAAACGACCCAGAGATAAAGTGATAACGCACATCACCGGTCCCCTGCTGCTCTGTCCAATCATGACACACGAGAAATGCTGCTCAGCCAATCACTGTCCGGAAAGGTGACCTACCTCAGGTGATTTTCCCTGCATGTTGAAATTTGAAAAAATCTGGACCCTGCCAATTTTTACTTTTCGGTTAAGTGGAAATGGCAAGGAGTTTAGGGGAAAAGGAACAAGGGGATTATTTTAAAATAAATCTACAATCAAAATCATAAAATCATAATAAACCTGGGGCACTTGATCATAGATCCAGGCACTATGCTACCAATCTAGGAGGGGTGTGCTGGACGTCACCAGAGCCCCTCCGTGCGGTAACTTCCCATGCTGTTACAATGTGCAGCAGCACTTCCCCTTCCAACGGTGTGCTAACACTCCTATCTGTCGTGAGATTACATCGGGCATAATGAGTGAGGAAGTATGGAGGGAGCAAGGGGAGGGGGAGACAGGCACAGTGTCACTGCCAGTGAAGCTAAACGAGGCTAATTGTAAAGATTGATTTTGGAAGGAAGGAGACCATGGATAATATAAGAAGATTACCACAGTCACGGTGCCTGGGTGTATAAGTAAGTGCCCCTGGTTTAGGAGGATGGATTTTGATGCTCGATTATAAGCTTTTCACCAATGCCCAGCCAATTATCCTGGATGAACAAACCCTTTAAAAGGGACATCTACCACCAGGACGAAGGACTGTATGCAAGTGTGCCTGAGGGGCTCCAGGCTTCTTAGGTGTTAATGGAGTCAGGAGGCCCTCTGGCTCATTTGCATAGTCTTTTATCCTGGTGGTAGATGTCCTTTTAGTAGGAGTCCATGCGTTTTACAGAAAAGTTACTCCTCAATGCATTTATCCCAAAAAAACATGAATTTGGGAATGAGAAAAATGTGTTTTGCCAGTCCAAATGTCCCCGATGCTTGGAAAGAGTTTCTAAACTCAATTTAAACGCAATATGTGAACGTGTCCTCAAAGTGATCGACAAGGTAAATACTTTCAAAGTCAGCGGCTGAGGGTTCATCTAACCAACAAGTTCAACGTTCCCGCAGGTTTAATAACAGTAGCACAGCATTGGGACATCAAAAAAACCTTCCCCTCCTCCTGGCTGTGTCAGTGTTTGTTCAGGCTGGAGCGGTGCGAGATACCGGCCGATGCTACCGGGCCGATGACCAGCGATAAAATCCAAGGTCAGAGATAAATTCCTCAGTGAGAAAACACAACATCACCCAGCCAGGATATTTCTCACCATTGCACGCCTCATTACGGGCCCAAGCCTATGCACCCAGGACCTCACACTATGCAATTAGGTGGAGATTAATCCAGGATCG
This sequence comes from Engystomops pustulosus, assembly GCA_019512145.1. Lineage (NCBI taxonomy): Eukaryota > Metazoa > Chordata > Amphibia > Anura > Leptodactylidae > Engystomops > Engystomops pustulosus. Next base: position 196,854,268 of record CM033645.1, on the reverse strand, counting down.
GTTCACTGCACATATTATCCAAGGACACTTCAGACAAGATCCCCGTGATTGTCCACTGGGCCGTTAAATGGGTCATTTTTCAGTACAAAAGGAGCGTAGTAGGACGTCTACATTACACAAATGGCAACAATGTTATTTCCCTAAAGAATTGGGGGGGCTTTGAGTTAGCCTTTTCTAATTTTGGCAATATGGCGGGTGAAAATGTATGAACCTTAGCACAATACTGTGCATGAGAAAATGCAAAACTGCTCACTCAGCAATAACATAATATCCCAGCAGCCCCACCCCTACAACACTTCCTATGAGGACACTCCATTTCCTATTCGGGATCCTCATCCATCATCCAGGAAGGAGGATTGCTCAATCTATGGTAAGACCCCCTAAATACAGACGGGGGCAACAAAGTCAAGCAAAAAAAAAAAAAAAAATATAGAACACAATCTGTTCTATACAGAGAGCCTTGAACTATTTCTACAGAAATCTGCATATCCAATGGTTTATACATGGTATAATACACCGTGATGCAAGAAATTGCTGCCAAATAGTGAAAAATTTCTTTACACAAAAAGGACACAACTACCGTCTACAGCATCACATCTTAAATGGGTTGTTTAGAATTTAAAAAGCCATGGCTGCTTCCTTTCAAAAAACAGCGCCCCCACCCTGACAATGGCTTGTGCCGGCATTGCAGCTCATTTCTATAGAGATGAATGGAGCTTAGTTGCAATACCAGTGACTACACAATGTCAGGAGAAGACTATGGACAGAACTAGCAATGTTTTCAAATTCTGGACAACTCCTTTAAGGCCTTATACACTTGAAAATTAGTTCCTTTCGAAAGTCAGTTTTGCTTTACCTTTCTTTTATCTTTATTATGTGGGGGGGGGGGGGGGAGGTTTCTACCAACTCCCCCTGAAATATAGGGAGACAGGAGTATTGGGTATGAAGCGTTTTATCATACCCAATCCATAGCTTTCTCAGAGCATAACCTGCATCCAAGGGTGCCCCTGGTGACAAGTATTCTGCTTTACTTATGTAAAACACATGCAAACTCTCAATAAACTGAGCATGCATGTCTATAGATCCCTCTGGGGGAATAACAACAGTGTACACTCTGCCAGAAACATCACCTGGAAAATATACTGCACTTTGAATGATTGGGATCAGATTACCAAGAAAGAAAAATATCCACCCATATGCAGGGCTATAACGAACCGCGCACCTGTGTGACATCACATGACCAGGGCTATAACGAACCGCGCACCTGTGTGACATCACATGACCAGGGCTATAACGAGCCGCTCACCCGTGTGACATCACATGACCAGGGCTATAACGAGCCGCGCACCTGTGTGACATCACATGACCAGGGCTATAACGAGCCGCGCACCCGTGTGACATCACATGACCAGGGCTATAATGAGCCGTGCACCTGTGTGACATCACATGACCAGGACTATAATGAGCCGTGCACCCGTGTGACATCACATGACCAGGACTATAATGAGCCGTGCACCCGTGTGACATCACATGACCAGGGCTATAATGAGCCGCGCACCCGTGTGACATCACATGACCAGGGCTATAATGAGCCGCGCACCTGTGTGACATCACATGACCAGCGGATGGTTTTATCCCCAGAAACTGTTAAGTATTAATAAACAAAATAGATTGGAAACCTGTATAAAACTTTTCAAAACACAAACAATATCAATTATTTGCTTAAAAGTGGACAATCCCTTTCAGTCCAGAATAAATACACAAAGTTGTCTCTGGGGTCATGTACACATGTATCAGACCCCTGACCCAGAACGAATAAGTTATGACACAAATCCTCTTTTCATAAATGCTAAGTAAATGGGATTTTCATCAATAGCAAAAATTAGATCAGCCACAAGTTAAGGCTCCCGAGAGATTTTTCCAAGACTCAATTAGAAATCTCAGAAGGGTTGTATTACCAGGGGCCCATTAACTGATCCACAAACAGGCATTTCTGGGATGTTTAGCACAAACTTAGCGCTTCTATAATAAACAGTAAAATCAGTCAAATAAATAAGTGATGGAGGACGCCTCATTATTGTAGCCGAGACCAACGGAGTGTTAAAAGGGAAAATAAACGAGCGACACACGTCCGGCGGCTGCCAGAAATCCTGAGATCTTATCTGCAAAATAAAACACTTCTACAGGCAGGGGAAGCCGCACACTACTACCAGGGGAGAACTGCACAATACATAGGTTGTGACTACATAGTGGGGGCTTTTCAATGTTAAAAAAAAATTAAAACTTCCTAATTATTTGTTTTGTTATGGAACTTTATTTTTATTAAAAAAAAAAAAAGAATTTTTTAGTGTATTTTTAGTGCAATTTTGTTACACTAAACAGGAAACAAATCAAGTATCCTTGGGTCCACTAGTACAAGGCGGCCACGCTTGATTGTCCTCTAATACACCAGAACTTTTTCTTGGGGGGGGGGGGGGGGGGGCCTGTCCGAGTCAAAACAAAAGCAATGGACTAATGCAGGAATGAGCCGGACTGTGTGTTCTCCTTTACCCTTTACTCAGCTCCTTGGGGGGTTAAACACATTTCTGAAAAACTCCTTTAATAAAATCTTAAGGCAAATTTATATGAATTTTTAAAGTAAAATCGCTACATATTTGCAACACATCTGCAGCAGAAAAATAAATCCCTTGTGCCGGCAATATAAACATAAGGCACATACCATGCGGAACATACTGGCCTCATTTACATAACGAGATTGGCAGGTTTTAACTCTACCTGCTAAAAAGGACTGGTATTTGAAGGACTGGTAATGCATAAAAATACATCTACTCTTTGGGGCAGATTTATCAAGCGGTCTAAAAGTAAGAATGTTCTTAGTTGCCCATGGCACTAATTACAGCTCTCCTTTACAATATTCATGAGCACTGGTAAATGAAAGCAGAGCTGTAATTGGTGGTCATGGGCAACTAAGAACATTCTTACTTTTAGAACGCTTGATAAACCCTTTGTGTTGTGGGGTAAAGTCCTTAAAGGGGTTGTCCAAAATAAGAAAAGACTCTACAAAGAGGGTGTTACATTGAATGGTTACATTGCGCTTCTCCACTGCCGGGACGCAAACAGAAGAAGACGGAAATAAAAGGCCAGTGATTGGCTGCACGACCTCTCCTAGTATTTTCTGGGCCCACAAAGACATAAAACATCAGTAAAAGATTTAGAGGAAATGTAACTTAATTACTGCCCCCCGGAAGTCCTCTACAATTTTTTCCATTGTCCCATGACCACCACCACGTATGGCCAACTTAAATTTGATGTGTATGAATAAAGTTTTGCATATCCAAATTCACATGCAACAAGAAAACATGCAGAAGGATTGTAAAATTGCAACCCATCGTGTGCCCTTTGTGCTGCGTTGCAATGGAATGCGGAAAATCTATAGTATTTCCCACCTACGGCACTAGAGAGAGAGTGTGGTATAGCAGCATAGTGTCTGTGATAAGCAGGTCACCAGTACCAGCTGTATGCAGTCCTCTAGGCCGGAACACTATGCTACGTGTAGTGCACCCTCGTAACTGGTGCAAATGGGGTTTTTTTTTATCAAGTTTCCGTGCAGGACGACTGGCAAATAAAACTAGCGGAGTAATGTAAACCTTCCCTGCAGTGCAAATGCTGATTAATATGTTATCAAGGAAGGGCTCCAACCGGATGGCTGCCCGGCACATTTTCCATCAGGGAAACATCAACTTGTTTAACTCCTCTGCAAAAACCACCTAAAATTGGGTTTTTACAACCGTTTTAATTCTGTAATGTCGATTTAATCAAACAGATCACAAATTTTGTATAATTTCTTAGGACATCATTAGGACTTCTTCCATTAGGGTGATGTAACACATGGCGTTTTGAACCCGTTTTTGGTGCGTTTTTAAGCAGTCTGTTAAAAAACGCATGCGGTTTTTGAAAATGCATTCGTTTTTTGACCAGTTTTAATTAAGATAATTGGTAAAACCTGTCAAAAACGGATGAATTTTTTAACGGACTGCTTAAAAACGGACTAAAAACATCTTCAAAACGCCACGTGTGGCATCACCCTTAGGTCTTTGAGCCTCTCGAATTCCAAGTGAAAAAAGTGAATTTCTCACTCTGAATAATTTACTCAAAAAGGAAAAATATTTCGTCAACAATAAGACTTCCCCCCTCTTTTTCCAATGTATTGTAGCCTGGCACAACGTATACCAAATTCTGCCCAGCACAGGCCGTCACCTCACAGCAAGCACTGGACAAGATGCCATACAGGAGCGCAGTGTGGAGCTGGGGAGGGGGGAGTATGGGGGGCTTTGGCCTCATCCTCTCGCATATTAATAATCAGGATCTCCCCAGTGCACTTATCTCTGGAAAACCAGCAAAGCCGTCAACATATGTTGGTTAACATTCGTGGCACGGTACCAGTCAGATTAGGGGCAAATCCAATCAAGACGCATATGTGGCCAGACGCATTGGAGAAGTTATCGTGTTGGCATGGCCACGTTAGTCAAGAGGAAGAAATCAGAAACTAACCGCGCTTCATCTGTGCAATGGGCTTTTATAGAAAGTGCCGATGTCAGCAGAAAGCTGCGGTTTCACTATGAGCGGGTTTGGTTTCTGAGGGCAGAAATGAGAGATCTTGTAAACCACAAGCTACAATTAATGGCATCTAAATAAGTGAAAAACTATACACATACAGAACAGAAAAAAATCTGCACACGTCAGGACTATGCCTCTGCTAGTCGGCCATCAAAACTCCCACTATACAAGCATGAAAGTAAAGCTAGCCATCACACTGGAGTAAGCCAACAATATGGGGGGGGGGGGGGGCAGACGGTCATTTGTGTGCGCAATATCTCTTCAATGTACTGCAGCAAGCTCCTCCCACTTAATTTTGAATCAAATAGTAGTTACTTGAAGGGGAGGGGCTTTGCAGCAGTACAAGTAAAGAGACTTCACACACCAGAATTCCAAGTCCAGCTACCATCCTAGAATAATAACACAGTCCTGTGAAGCATACAACAAGATATGGTTACACAGACCTCCAGAGCCAATATCTAAGTGTCTGGAGCTATTTAAGGTCAAAAGAGAATCACTGTAATGTATAGATATTATTATGCCTTAAGTAAATCTTCGCTGCGGGAACTCATCAGACTAATAAAACATAGCAGACCCACTCTGGTTGATAACCTGTATTAATTTACTAGTGTCAAGTTGGGACACAGACAAGTGTAAGGTATAACAGGTACAATATGTTATCTAAATAGCCCCGAACATGTACAATAAAGGAAGTAATAAGGAATAATAATGCACACAATAGATCCTGGTAATGACTAACGTAGAACAAGAGGTCAATGAAGACGTTACATAAAGATCAATCCACAGGAAGCCAAAGAGCCTTCAACGAGTATCGGGCTCATTAGCAAATTAATACTGAATGTACATCCCACCGTCAGTGTCACCGCAGGGAGCAGCCTTGTCTCTAACCTCAGGGTTTTGGAGGGAACAGAGACTATTCAAGCTTTTCTATGACACTAATGGGTATGGTAGAAACATTGCGGCATAGCTGCAGGCAGCAAACACACAGCCAAGGACTAGTCCTGCTGACAATAATGTTCGGAGATAATACAGTATTGCTTAGGGTCTAATAAGTGAGCGTGTGCTTCCCATTGATCCTTGGAGTGAAGCAACTAACATTATGTATCCAGAAAATTAACACTGTAAAAAACTAAAATATGAAAACGCGCAGTATACAACTCCCCAATCCACCATCACTGTCCAGATCAGTCTCTACGGCTAGTCCGTTATGTAAACAGGAAATGACTAGCTCAGCTTTGTGGCTGCTGTGATTGGAAGATTGACCACTTCCTGTGTATCGGTGGAGAACAGGAAGTACAAATGGGCAGGTGATCTAAGCAGCAAGGAACAGAGGCAGCAGGGAATCAATGAGGTGCGCACGGCTTGTGAATAGAGTGGATGGGTATGTAAAGCATGCGCAGTGAGCGGGGCGACCCGTTTGTACCGTTGGAGCTGCCCTCCCTGTGACTCGCTGGATGTTGCTGGCAGGGTACCAGGTAATTTGAATACTTTACTTTTGTAAAGCATTGAAAGTAGTCAGAATGGAAACAAAGGCATGTTTAATCTCTGTTGGAACCTGTCACCATGCAGGCATGACATTACGATTGACAGGTTCCCTTTAAATATCACATGAGAAGAAAAACTCAGATTTCTGGAAATTGGAAACAAGAAAAAAAATAAATGTGAAAACTTTGTTCCGTTGTGCTCTCTCTACCCCAGGTAACTGGTGACCACATTGGCTTGGATGATCTCACAGACGTTAACGAAGGAATTTCGCTTTCACCATAGTGCCAAAATAAAAAAAGCCAAATCTACCTCTTCTTCAGATTGTTAAGGTCCTAGAATAGAGTCCTTCAAATAACATTTATAATCCATCCATGAATGGGACAGTCTTAAAGGATACTCTTCAGATCAATTAAATTAAAATCTACAAGCACCCAATTAAAGGGGTTGTCCGAGGTTACGCTTCTTGGAAACAAATGAGTACTACACCCAGGCCGGGACCCAGGTGTAGCACACATTCGCTGGATGATCCCAGTTCTGTCTGGTGCCCATACTAAGCCCTGATCCACAATGCGGATATACGGCACGTGAATACTCAAGGAGGTAGAGCAAAGCTTGCACTAGGCCACATCATTTGTAAATCCATGGGGCTAATAAGGATTTACCAATACTTGGCATAGCCATCGCGTCTGAGCTATAAAGCGAGGCCATGACATTAGCCTTGCAGACACATTACAAGCTTTCCTTGAAAACCTGGATGAAATCCATGACAAATACATCACAAAAGCAGCGAGAACGATCCGCGTTCCTTCTACAAAAACAAGCTTTCATCTCCAACGGGAGACAGAACGGTGCGACTGTCATCACTAAGGTGATTGCAAACAATTAACATAATAAAGACAAAGGCAAAAAAGATTTTTTAAAAAATCCAATCAGAAGCCAATGATACGCTCCTTATGTCAGACAATCCTCGTGCGCTTACTACCGGCAGTCATCGCATTCACACATAGGTCAGCAACAAGAACATGGTGAATGATCAGAGCCCCGAGCGAAGGAAACAATTACTGCAAATCTCCCGATCGCTTCCCTTCGTCCTCCAGGCCCTTCTTAGCATGCACAGAAGGACTCGCGTTATTAAAATGAGCTCTTTATCTTTCTGAAGAATCTAAATTAAAAAGGAAATTGCATACACATTTTTACTAGTATTAATTTATATAAGTCAAAAAGTAATTTGTGTGAGGCGCCTCCTGGGCTGACCTCATTCTGCCCAGAAACGCCACCATGGCTTCGGCCTCTTAGTGAATACGGTGCAAACTCCCAACTCCAAACTTTAGACCAGAGCGGAATTGGTGGAGTTTTCTACTATAGTGAATGTGACAGTCTGGGTGTTCACGCCCCAGCCGGCCCTTCATGCCCGATCTTCGCCCCAACACACCCATGGTGCTGTGCGTGTCGGAAAAAGCCCGAAACTGGCGAGATGAGGGAGATTTATATGGTTTCTCCGCCAGCCATAATGAATCGCCCCCAGTATCTCTCTTCTTAGAACAATGATGATTTCCTTTTTGGGTATTATGATTGAGCCCTGGGACAAGAGTCTACCACCAGTTCCATCGATAACAGTAATGACACACTTTCACGAATCTCATGAGCCCACCACATTTTAGTAAATGCCCTGATCATCTACCTCCTAGACTACGGCAACATCCTTCTCCAGGCAAACACTTGTGCTCCAACTTATGTGTCTGGTTAATCTACCTCTATCGTTACTACTCCTAAACCTCTTCCATCTGCTACATCATTCTCTGGCTTCTCGTTGAGAAAGTACAAAACCAATAGCCATGCTTAACATGCCCCCTTTATATACCACTTCCCAATTCTCAAAACCTCAAAATCTTCAACAGGTGATCCTCTCAACCCATATTTCATATTTCTCCTTCACTTTACCAAGCCTCCTGTGCCTCTCCCAGGAGCTTGTACTTGCATTAGACTGCATCCCGTAACTAAACCTACAAAAGGAACCCGAAACCCACAACTTCAGGAAAGTCTATAACCTGCAGTAACCTCGACAACACTAAAATAGAAGGAAAAAAAAGCAGCTTTTTACCCTCACGAACGTTCTCTATAAGATCGTAAGCTCTCAAGGCTTGGGTCCCCTCTCCGTGGTCACTTTAGCTAAATTTATTGTTCAGATTTTGGGTTCACTCTGCCAGTAGGAGCCATGTGGCCTACTGGGAGCAAGACTCGGACCTTCCTATCCCATGTGCTGTGGGCTTCCGGCCGTAATGGGGACAACATATTACTGCATACAAGTCCCGTTTACGAACACCAGTCCCATGTCAATGGTCGGAGGGGTGCGCGAATGGTAAACTTTTTTACCTTGTCTATCTTGCCCCACCCCTGGCCAGCATTGAATTGGGAAAACCCTTATGACTTCCAAATAATCGAGTTTCCCTGACAGTTTTGACTTCTCCTCCATCAGAGAGAATTTGTGGTAGTACACCCCTTGATACAATTTGGTTCATTTCGTGCACCAAAAAATGCCCTGTCAGTCACTTTCTGGAGCAAATTATACATATTTTTTGGGCCAGTCTCAACACCCCCATTTTTCTGGAACTTGCTGTGAGGATGCAGATATTCTTAAAATTCCTACTGTGAAAATGGCCATGTATCAGCATTGCCACTTAAAAGGGTTGGCCAAAACTTTACTGTAGAGGTCAATACACTTACACGCTGAAACGTTATTCAACATTGAGATGGAAGACGTTGGCTAAACGTTCCTGTTTCAGATGGAAGCCACATTGACGGGATCCTGATACGAGTATACAGAGCCAACTTCTAGGTCCTGTTGGTGAACTGTAAAGGCCACCCACTAGTCACACTGCTTTGCAACAGGAGTAAAATGTTCTGACAACCTAACCATGTTGACAAATGTGAAAATATTGTCTATAAATATATGTAAAGAATTAGAATTCAGTGATCAAAAAATTTAAGAAAACTGTACAGAACACAAATCTCTGTTTTTCTCCTAAAATAACCTCTAACCAATTACTTGCAAAATATTCATGAGGAATCATATGAAAATGAGAATGAATATCCCAATATCAGCAGTTCAAGATTCGATTAAGACGCCCAAGACAGCTCCGGATTTAACACTTGAGGAACCACAGAGACATCTGACGAGTCAGCAATTTCTGTCATTTTCAAGGCATTTGTGTAATCTATCCACAAACACGATGGCATTACATCGCTTCTGACACAGAACAGACTAAACAATGCCGACACAAAGTGCTGACTGAGCAGAATGCAGATTACTCACCTTCTCCTGTCCGCATACTATCGTAGGACACTGAGCAATGGTGGAGACCCCATACACTTATAGCCCAGAGTGTAGTAAACTATGGAGATAGACACAAGCCTAATGTTTAAAAGAATAAGGCAGATCCTTCTATATCAATGCCTGACTTTCAAGAAGCCTAGAGACACGGTGTGGGATATTTGCCAAACCAAGAAGTCCCACCCAAAATTAATAAACTCTGGACTATACACAATGGTGTTTTGATGTTATTTCATCTTGTCAAGTGTGGCATAGGGAACTGACTAGACAAGAGGCCGTGGATCAGGGTCAGGAAGGAATTCACTCTCCTTATGGAAATTCCATAGCAGGAAAACGAGATGACATCAATCACTTAGTGAAAGGTTTATCATTCCGCAGGTGTCAACCCCAGGTTGACAGATGAAAGTGCAGCATCCCAAGGTCCTGTAACTGGATCCTATACAATGTGTTAGGAGAGTAAAAAGGTGGCCTAATAGGTAATGACGCTGTCTAATGGGGTGATCATTGCTCATATAACTTAGCGCTAAGAACAGACAACAAACCCAAGGTGATTGAGCCTTGAAACAATTTGCAAAATAACTTCCTATAGTGCAGAAAATGCTGTATGTACAGGTGGCCATATACTTGCAAGATCAGTTGAGCCAACAATAATTTGGGCCAAGTTTCAGCTCAACCCTTGGTTGGTCCAGTCAAGCTTACATGCAGAAAGAGTAAGAAAAGGTGCTACCAGACGACTCTTCTAAAGGCTTTGTTCTTTGGATTGGGTATGCCGAAGATAAAAGTTGGTTTTCCAGCCTTCTATACTGCTGATCTATCCCAGGATATGTCATTAGGAGTATAGAAACCTGAAAACTTTGTTGAGAAAAAATTGTGAAAAACTTGTGAAAATTTTGTTATAACGAGAGGCCGCTCTAAAAACACAACTTTATAAAAAAATAATAATTGAGCATTTTATGGGCGGCATGGTGGCTGAGTGGGTAGAACTTCTGCCTTGCATTGCTGGGGTCCTGGGTTCGAATCTCACCCAGGTCAATATCTGCGAAGAGTTTGTATGTTCTCTCCGTGTTTGCGTGGGTTTCCTCCGGGTCCTCCGATTTCCTCCCACACATTAAAAACATACTGTTAGGTTGTTTAGATTGTGAGCCCCATGGGTACAGGGACCGGTTTGTTGTGCTTTGTGCAGCGCTGCGTAATCTGTGTGCGCTATATAAATAAAGAATTATTATTATTTTAAACCACAAAATGGTCAGAAACTGTATGATATATTCCTTCTATAATCTACATTTTGGTAACATCGCCATTGGACTATATAGCGCCACATATTCTGCAGCGCAGCACAGATCTCGCTCTATGATAAAGTGAGAAGACCATTAAGTGCATATTCCTTGTATGTGCAGTGTAAAGTGACAATACCGAGCACGTAAGTAGATTAGCAGGTATGCCAGGAATGTCTGACCGTCCTGTACCTACTAAGAGGAGTGCGAGTCATCTGACAGGAGATCCCATTACACCGCACCAACCTGTGGATCTTTTTTATTTCAAAAATCTAAAATAAAAACATCCTATAAGGTTTGCAGGACTAAACACGGACTGTTCTACGATAAGCAGTTGCCTTGTTATTTCTAACATGTTTTACATAAGGCGTCTAATGCCAGAAAGAGAGTTCAAGATCCATCCAAATTGTAACTAAACATAAAGAAATGGCAACATTTCAGCAATATGTATTGTATACGTCGTTATAAGATACATTCTAGATTCACTAATATTACAGCCTAGGCCAGTGATGGCTAACCTATGGCACTGGTGCCAGAGGTGGCACTCAGAGCCCTTTCTGTGGGCACTCAGGGCATCACCAGAGATGAGTCCAGGTATCTTCCTGCAGTCACAGACAGCCCAGGACTTACTGTGCACAGAGCTGTATTAAAGTGACAGCTCTACCTGGGACTATTTTCTGCTTTATTGGTGTCCTCAGGTGCTGGTATCAATGAAAACTGTGACAGAGAAGGGAGTATAAATCATAAATTAAATTTCTGTGTTGGCACTTTGCGATAAATAACCGGGTCTTTGTTGTAGCTTGGGCACTCGGTCTCTAAAAGGTTTGCCATCACTGGCCTAGGCCCTAGGCCATATGGGGGCAGTTGCTGTGGAACACATTAGGTACGAGAAACAAGGTCCATGTGCCGGCCAAATTTCCCGGACTGAAGCCCGTTCTTGGAGCCAGAATCCTAGACCTGCCTAGTAGTAGTCGGCCAAACAGACAAAAGGCAATGTAACTCTCCGCCCACCATAGCCGTTAAGGGTGCATTCATACGTTACGTTTACATTGTGTTAACGAACATGTTAAAAGACATCTACCACGAACATCATGACATACACCAAGCACACTGACATACTGGTGTGTGTCCCCTATGGCAGGATCTGCTCTTCTTTTAGCTTCTAATGACCTTGTTTTTATAAGGGAAAATAAAAGGCTTTAAAAATTATGCATATGAACCTGAGAGGCTCCTGCTCCATATATGTCAATGGAGCCTGAAGCCCCTCAGTGTCATTTGCACAATTATTTTTTTAAAAACAGGGGCATAAGAAGCTACAAGAAGAGCAGATCCTGCCAGAGGGGGCACACACCAGTATGTCAGACTGCTTGGTTTACATTGTGTTAACACACAATGGCCCACATTTATCAAAATTAGTGCAGTCTGTATGATGTGCAGTTTGCCTGTGTAGTGTACAGGGGGCGCCAGCTCCATCAAAGCTGGTACACAGTCTTCATAAATCTGGCGCCCGCTGCACTGTGCGAGATGTGGGCACCATTTTTTTTTTTTTTTGCACTTTGTTGATGCTGCAGAATTGTGGCGCATGTCAGTAATAAATGTGCCGCAAACTCCAACTAAGCCATAAAACGTCCCTTTTCATTTTTTTCTGTCTTGTCGGACACAAGTGCAGTGCGACACAAAACTGGCGCAGACACTTTAAAAATACAAGTACAAGCAGGTTGCACATTCTTTTTTTTTTAGTGTCGAGTCAGACAGAAAACTGTTGGAAACACTTTAATAAATTTGGGCCACTGTGTGAACGCATACTTACACACATACGCATGCTCAGCTCTAAGGACGTGGTAATAAGCCACTGCCAGACACCTCACTTACCAGAGAATACGTTTTTCTGGAGAATTATTTACCTTTACACCAAATATACTCAAGAGCTCCACCTGCAACTAAAAGCTGCAGAAGGAGAATCTTATTGTATCTTCATTCATAGATAAATATCAGGAATTACCAAATTCCATATGACCAGATATAAGTGGTACCATAGTTTCAGTTCAGGTTTGGCCATGATAAATAGCAAGGTTGGGGGGGGGGGGGGGTTAACTCATCTCTACATATGACAAAACACAGTAAAGTATGAACAAAAATAATAATAATTTCTTTACTTATATAGCGCACTCATTTACATTCTGTTTTTAGAAACCACTTTTTTAATAATAATAACCATTAATAATTATTATTATTTCTTTATTTATATAGCGCACACAGATTACACAGCACTGCACAGAGCTTACCAGATCTGTCCCTGTCCCCAATGGGGCTCACAATCTAATCAACCTACCAGTATGTTTTGGAGTGTGGGAGGAAACCGGAGGACCCAGAGGAAACCCTCGAAAACACGGAGAGAAAACAAACTCTTTGCAGATGTTGACCCTGGGACTTGAACCCAGGTCCCCAGCGCTGCAAGTCTGTAGTGCAAACATTTATTTAGGGAGGAAGATGCAGTGTAAAGCATGGTGGAAAAAACTAGAAGTAGCCCGAGAAATCATATCTGACAGATGTGCACCAGTACCGCAGCCGATAGTTGGCTATAAACACAGTCGAAGCAAAGGAATATTTATAATCCCAGAAGATACACATGTCCCTCAGTTAAAAGTAGATTAGTATTGAGCTGTCACCGCGATGTCCACATACCAGACCCCGAGGAGAAAATACTGAGCAGCGAGACGACTACTGTCACATGCCTGGAGTCACCGCACGTCAGACTCGGAACTCGCCGCCAGACAAATCGGGAAGAGTTTCACAGCAACTACAAGCCTTTCACGAGTTAATAAATCTCACTGTATGGATTGTAGGATAAATTCCCAACAAACAGGGAGCAAACAGAACCAGAAATCTGTAAGAACCGGATTCAGAATTATGTGCTACTTTGTAACTCTTACCAGGAATAAAAAGAAATGTTTGGTTGACACAAAATTTAGATAAACATTTCTATTTTCCAAAAACATAGCACCGTTGTTGTCTACAGGTTGCACTTAGTACTGCAGTTCAGCTCCACACCATTGCAAGTAGAAGCAACCACCTAGGGTCCAAACATACCGGAACCATGCATTTCTGTAGCTCACAGAACCACAAGCCCAATGTGATCCAAAAGACATTCATATACTATGACACCAGAAGCTTGTTTGTAGATGCTATAGGAATAAAAATATGACCATCTAAAGTGACCATCCCCCTGCAGCATCTAAATGTGACTCATCTCAGGAAAATATGACTCTTCTCTGCTTAGTTTACCTGATTTAACATACAAGAAGGAATTCTAGAAAGAACATTTTATACCCAACTGAGAAGGGTAGTAGTTTCATGGGGTGAAATCTGGTGACAGGTTCCCTTTTATGAAACTACTGAATTTCTACACAAGTTGTAGCGATGATGCACATTTACTGTGACTCACCAATGACCGAAAGTTTCTGTGGAGACCCGGCCTTACTCACTGCCTACTCTAACATGTGAGCGGTGTAACGCAATACTGAAAGCACATTTTATGTTCAGCTTTGAAGTTCTCAGATCACAAATCTCTTAAGGACTTTACCTGCAAGCGGATATTTTACACCAAAGTGAGGACGTACATGACATATAACCTGGCCTAAAGCTTAGCCCAATTTAAAGGAAATCTACCATCAAAATCCATCACGATAAACCAGGGGCACATTGGTAATGTTATATTTGTTATCCATGGCCTCCGTCCTTCTAAAATAAACTTTTAAAATTCTGCTAATGAGTCTAAAGGCCTCTGGGGGGTGTTACCAGTGCCTGTGTGTATTGTAGCTTCAAAAGCTGTTACACTGTGCCAGAGCTCTTCACCCTCCCACTGTGTAAGATTACAGTAGGGAGTGAGAGTGGGGAAGTGTATAGGAAGCAGAAGAGGTTCAGATAGTGTAACTACTGCCTGTGTAGCTGCAGCATGGAGGGGCTCTGGCAACAAACACCCTTCAGAAAAAGTAGCATAATTTTAAAGTTGATTTTTGAAGGATGGAGGCCACGGATGACATATATAAGTAGATTACCACAGTCAGGATGCTTGGGTCTATATGAGCAAGTGGCTTGATTTTGATGGTAGGTTAGCTCCTATACCCATGAAGAAGAGCTCATCCGTAGTTAGGAGTGCCAACCACTAAACAGAGTGGAGAGCTGGACTTCTGGATCTGCTAGACTTCTGCTAGAATCAGCTGAGAGGTGTTGGACGCCTACAATATGATACTGATAACCTATCCTATAGATATAAATTTTAATATTCCTTAAAAAATCAAAGAATCACAGAGTAACTCGGCCTAAAGGTCCAGTTAGGTCAACTTTTGTACTAAACCTTCTCCTACAGCAATGCACACATGACTGGGCTGACAAATGGGGACCTCCCATCCCCCAGATCAGGTGGTGACAAAAGTTTTATGACTGCAGGACGGTACACAGCACCCAATGCAGTAACATTGCACTGAATTTACATCCCAGATGTACACGGTTCTGTGCAAAACCCGACTACAGGCCCCCATATGTGACCTGTCGCCTATAGCTGCATCCACTAGGCGCTATTTTTTCGCTTACAGTTTGCAAAAATCGTACAAAAAGTTAGGACCATGCAATGTCAATCGCACAGCAAAAATATGCATCTAATTCCAGACTAAAAACCACAGCAATAATAAAAGGTAAAGCGGATGGCGAACCCTTCCACCTCCATCACTGTTTGTAAACACAGAAAGGACAGCAATAAAGAAGCCAAGTCTAGAACAAGGAGCAGTGCAACAGGGTCCGCAGCCTCCATCCACCAGTGTACATGGCAAACACAGCATCACTATTCCACACAACACTTAGCAGAGTTTAGTGCTGATGACACTGTACCCCCCTGCCAGATCAAAGAGTAGAGAGATCCACCATAGAAAACTCACCAGACGGGCTGCACCACCCCTAAAATATAGGGGGGACTCAGTCATTACAACCCCGGCGCACACACTGCACCCCCGGGATTAGCCAGAGCTCTCCCCCGGCCTCACTCACCTTGGCTATGGCCTTCTTGTACCTGGTCACCGCTTGCTGTATGAGGCTTGAAACTTTCAAGTTCCCGTCTCCACAGGGCACCACTACCCGGGTCCTACCGAAGCTCACCGTCACCTTCATAGCGCCGCCCGGGGAGTTAGCGGATGCCGCCTTGTTCTCCCCGCGCTCCTACCCGAAGGGGTTAATCCAGGGTTCCGGTTTTCCCTCCGTATTCTCCGGTGTGTGCGGGGCCTGCAGCAGCAGCCTCCTCCCTCCGCCTCCTCCTCTCCTGCATGTGAACGCGCAGCTCCTCCCACCTCTCCCAACAGGATTGTGTGACCGCCACTGGCGCATCCAACGGGACGCGGAGTGCTGCGCGCCTCCACCAATCAGCTTCAGCTATATTAGAGAGACAGGTACATTGACCAAAGAAGTGTTCGCGCTGGATATAACCACGCCTCTTAATCCTTGGGCTTTATAGTGATTGGTTGGCGGCATTTTACTAATCTGAATATTGACTGCGCTGCTGATATCCATGTGCTGTGGGCTTCCAGCAGTAATGGGGACAACATATTACTGCATACAAGTCCCATTTACGAACACCATTCCCATGTCAGTGGTTGGAGGGGAGTGCGAATGGTAAACTTTTTTACCTTGTTCATCTCATGCACCAAAAAATACCCTGTCAGTAACTTTCTGGAGCAAAATTATACATATTTTTTGGACCAATCCCAACACCCCTATTTTTCTGGGACTTGCTGTGAGGGTACATATATTCTAAAAGTCATCAAAAATGTATCAGCATTGCCACTTAAAAGGGTTGGCCAAAATTTTACTGTAGAGGTGAAGCCACATTGACGGGAGCCATATACGAGTATACAGAGCCAACTTCTAGGTCCTGTTGGTGAACTGTATAGGCCACCCACTAGTTACACTGCTTTGAAACTGGAGTAAAATGACAACCTAACCATGTTGACAAATATGCAAATATTGTCTATAAATATATGTTAAGAATTAAGTGATCAAAAAAATTTAAAACTGTACAGAACACAAATCTCTTTTTCTTTTAAAATAACCTCTAACCAATTGCTTGCAAAATATTCATGAGGAATAATATGAAAATGAGCACGAATATCCCAATATCAGCAGTTCAAGATTCGATTAAGACGCCCAAGACAGCTCCGGATTTAACACTTGAGGAACCACAGAGACATCTTACGAGTCAGCAATTTCTGTCATTTTCAAGGCATTTGTGTAATCTATCCGCAAACACGATGGCATTACATCGCTTCTGACACAGAACAGACTAAACAATGCCGAAACAAAGTGCTGACTGAGCAGAATGCAGATTACTCACCTTCTCCTGTCCACATACTATCGTAGGACACTGAGCAATGGTGGAGACTCCATACACTTTTAGCCCAGAGTGTAGTAAACTATGGAGATAGACACAAGCCTAAAGTTTAAAAGAATAAGGCAGATCCTTCTATATCAATGCCTGACTTTCGAGAAGCCTAGTGACACGGTGTGGGATATTTGCCAAACCAAGAAGTCCCACCCAAAATTACTAAACCCTGGATATAACAATGGTGTTTTGATGTTATTTCATCTTGTCAGTGTGGCATAGGTAAATGACTAGACAAGAGGCCATGGATCAGGGTCGGAAGGAATTCACCTCCTTATGGAAATTCCATAGCAGGAAAACGAGACATCAATTATAGTGAAAGGTTTATCATTCCGCAGGTGTCAACCCCAAGTTGACAGATGAAAGTGCAGCATCCCGATGGTAGTGTAACTGGATACTTATACAATGGTTAGAAGGAGAGTAAAAAGGTGGCCTAATAGGTAATGACGCTGCCTAATGGGGTGATCATTGCTCATCTAACTTAGCGCTAAGAAGAGACAAAATTCCCAATGTGAATGAGCCTTGGAAAAAAAAAAAACTCAATTTGCAAAACCACTTAACAAAATAACTTCCTATATTATAGAAAATGCTTTATCTACAGGTGGCCATATACTTGCAAGATCGGTTGAGCCAACAATAATTTGGGCCAAGTTTCCGCTCAACCCTTGGTTGGTCCAGTCAAGCTTACATGCAGGAAGAGGAAGAAAAGGTGCTACCAGACGACTCTTCTAAAGGCTTAGTTCTTTGGATTGGGTACGCTGAAGATAAGTTGGTTTTCCAGCCTTCTATACTGCTGATTTATCCCAGGATATATGTCATTAGGAGTATAGAAGCCTGAAAACTTTGACCAATTCCTTCAGATTTGTTGTGAAAATTTTGTTATATTTAAAAGTACCGAGAGACGGTGCTAAAAAACACAACTTTATTAAAATAAAAATAATAATTGAGCATTTTAAACCACAAAAAGGTCAGAAACTGTATGACATATTCCTTCTATAATCTACATTTTGGTAACAATGCCATTGGATTATATAGCGCCACATATTCTGCAGCGCAGTACAGATCTCTCTCTATGATAAAGTGAGCAGAGACCATTAAGTGCATATTCCTTGTATGTGCAGTGTAAAGTGACAATACCGAGCACGTAAGTAGATTAGCAGGTATGCCAGGAATGTCTGACCGTCCTGTACCTACCAAGAGGAGTGCGAGTCATCTGACAGGAGATCCCATTACACCGCACCAACCTGTGGAATCTATCAAGTTCTGGAACTTTTTTTATTTCGAAAATCTAAAATAAAAACATCCTATAAGATTTGCAGGACTAACCAGGGACTGTTCTACGATAAGCAGCTGCCTTGTTATTTCTAACATGTTTTCCCTAAGGCGTCTAGTGCCAGAAAGAGAGTTCAAGATCCATCCAAATTGTGACCAAAGAAAGAAATGGCAACATTTGAGCCATATGTATTGTACACGTCGATATAAGATACATTCTAGCTTCACAAATATTACAGCTTAGGCCAGTGATGGCGAACCTTTTAGAGACCGAGTGCCCAAACTTCAACCAAAATCCACTTTTTTATTTTGGTTGAATAAATATACAGGGTGCTAATTTACCGTGAAGTGCCAACATGGAATTTTATACAGTAACTTAATGCTCCCTGTTCTTCCACATCTTTCAATTGTATCGGCCCCCTAAGGCCAACAGTACAGTTGACAAGAGGAAGGCAAATTCAAACTACCATTGTAGCTTCTCTCCATGGCCTCTCTGTACAGGAAGAATGGTGGGTCCAGCAGGAGGACCTACAAAGATAATGCACTTCTGTCATCACCTTCTCACTTTTCCCACAGTTCCAAACAGCCAATAAAGTGTCACTTTAAAATAGCTAGCGCTTAGAGCAGCATCTCTTAAGTTGTCTGGGACTGTAGGAATATTCAGTGTTTGGTGAACTCTGATGGCCTGAGTGCCCGCAGAAAGGGCACTGAGTGCCACCTCTGGCACCCGTGCCATAGGTCCGCCACCACTGGCTTAGGCCATATGGCGGCAGTTGCTGAGGAACATGTTAGGTACGGGCAACAAGGTCCATGTGCTGGCAAAATTTCCCAGACTGAAGCCCGTGCTTGGAGCGAGAATCCTAGTCCTGCCTTCCCATGGAAATACTAAATATGTGGAATCATATTTTCAGCACGAGACAGAAGAATGGAGAATTTCTGCTCCCATGTACAGCTTAAGACACAGTCGTCCCAGGCTAGGCCAAATACGCTACGTAGTAGCCGGCCAAACAGACAAAAGGCAATGTAACTCTCCGCCCACCATAGCCGCTCATACGTTACGTTTACATTGTGTTAACGAACAAGTTAAAAGACATCTACCACCAACATCAAGGAATGTACACCAAGCACACTGACATACAGGTGTGTGCCCTATATGGGGGGTAAAAAAAAAGTTTAAAAAATTATGCAGCTGAACCTGAGAGGCTCCTGCTCCATATATGTCAATGACGCCTGAAGCCCCTCAGTCTCATTTGCATAATTATTTTGTAAAAGCAGAGTATAAGAAGCTATAAGAAGAGCAGGTCCTGCCATTTTTTTTTGCACTTCGTTGATGCTGCAGAATTGTGGTGCACGTCAGTAATAAATGTGGCGCAAACTCCAACTAAGCCCTAACTCGCCCCTCCAAGATAAACATTTTTTCTGTCTTGTCGGACACAAGTGCAGTGCGACACAAAACTGGCGCAGACACTTTAAAAATGCAAGTACAAGCAGGTTGCACATTCTTTTTTTTTAGTGTAGAGTCAGACAGTAAACTGTCGGAAACGCTTTAATAAATTTGGGCCACTGTGTGAGCGCATACTTACACACATGCGCATGTTGAGGTCCAAGGAGGGGGTAACAAGTCACTGCCAGACGCCTCACTTACCAGAGAATACGTTTTTCTGGAGAATTATTTTCCTTTACAGCAAATATACTCAAGAGCTCCACACATGCAACTAAAAGCAGCAGAAGGAGAATCTTATTGTATCTTCATTCACAGATAATTATCAGGAATTACCAAATTCCATGACCAGATATCAGTGGTACCGTAGTTTCAGTTCAGGTTTGGCCATGATAAATAACAAGGGGAAAGTCACTCATCTCTGCATATGACAAAACGCGGTAAAGTATGAACATAAATAATAATAATTATAATAATTCTTTATTTATATAGTGCACACAGATTATGCAGCGCTGCACAGAATTTTCTAAATCTGTCCCTGTCCCCAGTGGGACTCACAATCTAATCAACCTACCGGTATGTTTTGGAGTGTGGGAGGAAACCCACACAAACACGGAGAGAACATACAAGCTCTTTGCAGATATTGACCCTGATACATGAACCCAGGTCCCCAGCGCTGCAAGGCTGTAGTGCAAACATTTATTTAGGGAGGAAGATGCAGTGTAAAGCATGGTGGAAAAAACTAGAAGTAGCTCGAGAAATCATATCTGACAGATTGCACCAGTAACGCAGCCGATAGTTGGCTATAAACACCGTCGAAGCAAAGGAAATTAATAATCCCTGGAGATACCATGTCCCTCAGTTAAAAGTAGATAAGTATTGGAGCTGTCACCCCCCCCCGCGATGTCACATACCAGATCACCCCGAGGAGAAAATACTGAGCAGGAGACGACTACTGTCACATGCCTGGATCACCGCACGTCAGACTCGGACCTCCGCCGCCAGACAAATCGGGAAGAGTTATCACGGCAACTACAAGCCTTTCACGAGTTATAACTCTCACTACTGTATGGATTGTAGATAAATTCCCACAACAAGGGCCAAACAGAACCAAAATCTGTAGAAACCGGATTCAGAATCATGTGCTACTTTAACTCTTACCAGGAAAAAAAGAAATGTTTGGTTACACAAAATTTAGAAAACAAAAAAAATTTCCAAAATTCAAAAAATAGCCACCACCGTTTGCTACAAGGTTCAGTTCGTACTGCACACACATTGCAAGTAGAAGCAACCACCTAGGGTCCAACATACCGGAACCATGCTTTCTGTAGCTCACAGAACCACAAGCCTAATGTGATCCAAAAGACGAAATTCATATAGTATGACACCAGAAGCTTGTTTTCTAGATGCTATAGAATAAAATAGGACCATCAAAGTGACGCTCCCCCTGCAGCATCTAAACGTGACTCATCTCAGGAAATATTGACTCTCTCTGCTTAGTTTACACCTGATTAACATACCAAGAAGGATTTATTCTAAGAACATTTTATATACCCAACTGAGAAGGTTAGTAATTTCATGGGGGAAAATCTGGTGATAGGTTCCCTTTTATGAAACTACTGACTGATTTCTACACAAGTTGTAGCGATGATGCACATTTTACTGTGACCAACCAGTGACCGAAGTTTTTCTGTGGAGCCCTGGCCTTACTCACTGCCTACTCTTTACATGTGAGCGGTGTAAAACGCAATATACTGAAAGCACATTTTATGTTCAGCTTGAAGTTCTCAGATCTCACAATCTCTTAATCTAGGACTTTAACCTGCAAGCGATATTTACACCAAGTGAGGACTTACTGACATATAACCTGGCTAAAGCTTGCCCAATTTAAAGGAAATCTACCATCAAAATCCACATGTAAACCAGGGGCACATTGGTTATGTTATATTGTTATCCTGGGCCTCCGTCCTTCCTAAATAAACTTTTAAAATTCTGCTAATGAGTCTGAAGGCCCCTGGGGGGGGGGGGGGTGTTACACATGTGCCTGTGTGGTATTGTAGCTCAAAAAGCTTTTACATTTCAAACCGGGCTCTTCAACCTCCCACGTGTAGATTACAGTATGGAGTGAGAGTGGAAGTGTATAGGAAGCAGAAGAGGTTGCAGATCGTGGTAACTACTGCCTGTGTAGCTGCCGATCGCTGTAAGGGGCTCTGGCAACAAACACCCTCAGAAAAGTAGCATAATTTTACATATGATTTTGAAGGATGGAGGCCAGGGATGACATATATAAGTAGATTATACCACAGTCGGATGCTTGGGTCTTCATATGATCGTGGTTGGTTCATCAGCTTATTTTGATGGTAATTTCCTTTAAAATCCAGATTGGTGAAAGAAGTCGACATTACGCTGATCCTGGCACTACTTGTCCATCTCCGTTCTCTGTGTAGTGGGGCGATGCCTGACAGCCAGATTATGTCCTAATACCCCGGAAAACATAGCTCATCCGTAGTTATTAGGAGGCCAACCCACTAACAAGTGAGAGCTGGACTTGGGATCTGCTAGCTTCTGCTTAGAAATCACGCTGAGAGTTGTGGACCCGTCTACATATGATACTATAACCTATCCTATGTAGATAAATTTTAATATTTCCTTAAAAAAAATCAAAGATCAACAGAGTAACTCGCCTAAAGTCCAGTTATGTCAACTTTTGTACTAAACCTTCTCCTACCAGCAAAGAGCACTGACTGGGTCTGCAAATGGGGACCTCCCATCCCCAGACAGGTGTGGCAAAACTTTTATTATGACTGCAGGACATAACACAGCACCCAATGCAGTAACATTGCACTGGGTTTAAAATTTACATCCCAGATGTACCCGATTACAGGCCCTCATGTGTGACCTGTCGTCCATTAGGCGCTAATTTTTTTTTCCTCTTCAGTTTCAAAACTCGTTCACAAAGTTAGTCGCCAGTGCTTCACGGACCATTCCGTCTCAATCCACCTACCACAATATCTAATTCCAGGCTAAAACCCAGGCAATATAAAGGTAAAGCGGATGGCGAACCTTCCACCTCCATCACTGTTTGTAAACACAGAAGAGGACAGCAATAAAGAAGCCTAGAAGTCTAGAAACAAGGAGCAGTGCAACAGGGTCCGCAGCCGCCCCGTCCATCCCCAGTGTACATTGGCAAACCGACCCATCACATCACTATTCCACACACCCTACACACTTATCAGAGGTTTATCGCGATGACCCACTGTACCCCCCTGCCAATCAAAGAGTAGAGAGATCCACCATAGAAACTCACCAGAACGGGCTGCAACCACAACCCTAAAATATAGGGGGGACTCAGTCATTACCTCCCCGGCGCACACACTGGCAAAACCCCCGGGATTAGGCAAGCTCTCCCCCTGCCTTCACTCACCTTTTCCTTGCCTTCTTTGTACCTTGGTCACCGCCTCTTTCGTATAGCTTGAAACTTCATTCCCTTGTCAATTCCACTTTCTACAGGGCGACACATCACCCCCTTAAACCCGGTCCTACCTGAAGCTCTACCTTCACCTTCAATCTGCCGCCCGGGGAGTTAGCGGATTGCCGCCTTGTTCTCCCACCCGCCGCTTCTCGCACCCTAACGCGGGTATCATTTCCGTTTTATAGGTTTCCGCATTTCCCTGAGTCTCCCGGTGTGTGCGGGGGCTCAGGCAGCAAGCCGTCCTCCTCCCTCCTCGCCTCCTCCTCTCCTGCATGTAACGCGATCGCAGCTCCTCCCACCCATTCTCCCGCCGCTCTATTGTTTTTACAACCCCAAAAAAATCCCCTTTCTCCTCCCCTTTAAACTCTCAGTTTTTTCTTCTCTCCTTCCAACCACTCACAGCTTCAGCTATCTGAGAGACCTGTACCATTGAACCAAATAAGTGGTCGCGCTGTATCATACCACGCCCCCTCTTAATCCTTGGGCTTTTTTTATTTGATTGGTTTGGTCGCATTTTTACGTAACATGAATATTGACTGCGCTGCTGATATTAATAATATTATCACAGAGCACAGACCTGTACAGGAGAGGGCGAGACACAGAGCAACTAATACAGCCCGGCTGAGAGTGTCTCTATCTCATATCTATCCAATATATATCTCATATCTATCTATCTAGTATCTAGCTCATATCTATCTATATCTCTGTCTGTCTATATCTATCTCCTATGTATCTAGCTACTTATATCTATCTGTATCTAAAATAGAATAGCTCTCTATATTCATCTATCTATCTCATATCTATCTTTCATCTATCTATATCTGTCTTTATTTATCTCACATCTATAGTTGATCTATCTCATCTCTAACTATTACCAATATATATCTATCTTCATATCTCATATCTAAACCTCTAATATTGATATCCATTAATTGGTCTTATTACCAGACTCTATAAGTCAACTCATATCGTACATCATAGTATTATCTATCTTCTGCCCTGTCTATTATCTATCTCTATGTATTATTAATCTTTCATAAATCTATTGGACTACTTTCACTTTCCTCAGCTGTGCCATCAGCACAAAAGTTAATTATCCTTCTATCTAACTCTTATTATCTGTCATTTATCCATTCATGTATTCAATCCCTTATTTGAACCTCTCACTCACGTCTCCAGAACTTCTCCCAAGCTGCACCAATTTTCTGGAATTCCCTTCTCCGGTTTAAAAGACTAATACCCAACCTCCAAAGATTCAGACATGCTCTTAACACCCATCTCATTGGGCAAGCCTATCATACTCACTAACTGCATACAAATCTAACTCTCTTTTTACTTACCCTTCCTGTTATCTCTTCCTATCTGTTATCCGGCAAACACCAGATACCAAGCTCCAGGCTTTTCTTCAGTTCCTTTACCTTGGACCTTGTATATAATATGGCGGCTGATGACTGGATAAAGCAACTGCATTTCTATTTATTAAATTATTTTAATCAGTTCCCTTATAAAGTATGGCTGGACCATTATAAATATCTTATGCCTGTTGTGTCACCCCCTCATCCTCATAGACTGTAAGCTCTTGTGTCATCCCCTCATCCTAATAGACTGTAAGCTCTTGTATCACCCCCTCATCCTCATAGACTGTAAGCTCCTGTGTCACCCCCTCATCCTCATAGATTGTAAGCTCTTGTGTCACCCCATCATCCTCATAGATTGTAAGCTTTTGTGTCACCCCCTCATCCTCATAGACTGTAAGCTCTTGTGTCACCCCATATCCTCATAGACTGTAAGCTCTTGTGTCACCCCCTCATCCTATAGACTGTAAGTTCTTGTGTCACCCCCTCATCCTCATACTCTGTAAGCTCTTGTGTCACCCCCTCATCCTCATAAACTGTAAGCTCTTGTGTCGGCCCCTCATCCTCATAGACGTAAGCTCTGTGTCATGTCACCCCCTCATCCTAAAGTCTGTAGCCCTTGTGTCCACCCCTATCCTCATTAGTCTGTAAGCTCTTGTGTCCCCCTTATCCTCAAAGACTATAAGCTCTTGTTCACTCCCTCATCCTCATAGACTGTAGCTCTTGTCCGTCACCCACCTCATCCTCATAGACTGTAAGATCTTGTGGTCACTCCCTCATCCTCATAGACTGTAAACTCTTGTGTCACCCCCCCCATCCTCATAGACTGTAAGCTCTTGTGTCACACCCCTCATCCTCATGACTGTAAGCTCTTGTGTCAGCCCCCTTCATCCTCAGTAACTGTAAGCTCTTGTGTCACCCCCTCTCCTCATAGACTGTAAGTTCTTGGTCGCCCCCTCCTCCTATAGACTGTAAGCTCTTGTGTCACCCCTCGTCCTCTCCTCATAGACTGTAAGCTCTTGTGTCACCCCCTCATCCTCATAGACTGTAAGCTCTTGTGTCACCCCCCTCATCTCCTCATAGACTGTAAGTTCTTGTGCGATCCCTCATCCTCATAGACTGTAAGCTCTTGTGTCACCCCCCTCATCCCCATAGACTGTAAGCTCTTGTGTCACCCCCTCATCCTCATAGACTGTAAGCTCCTGCGTCACCTCCTCATCCTCATATTTTCTTCCAATACGACCATTGCATAAATCAATAGTGCAATGATACAATAAATATTGGTAATATATTTAATTTTAATAATATGTTCTTGTGTCTCTGTCTCTTTCTTCCCTATGTTAAGCAGTTTGTATAACCATCTTTCTGTCCTGTATCCACTGAGCTGAGAGATAAAGGAACCTGATAAATGTCTAATACTTAACTCTTTACAGACTGTCTGGAAGTCTAATCCAAAGAGCAGAATCATCAGGGGATATTTTCTAGATATGGAAGACTTAATCACTTAGTAACCAGTCCTCACGATAACTCTCTCCAGGTCCATTATCTCCTTTTTCTGGCAGTGGAGCTCAAAAATGGAACTCTTCTATCTAAGTGTTTATCTAATATAATGTAGATAGTTTCTTTTATTTGGTTTTTCTGAGCTGCACAAGAGAATGATGATTTAAACTGTATGTTTTTTTCCTGTTTGTTAATACAACAAAATCAATAAAAATAACCTATGAAAAAAAAAAAATCTAGATAGTTATAGTATATACCATAACTATGGTTTATTTTTTTATAGTTCCTAGTAACAGACTAATGACCCAGAATAATAGGGGGTCATATCATCCAGTGAATGAGTGCGTTCCTGCGCTAGAGAACAGCTCCAGACTCCACAGAGAGCTTAGCCTGTAATAAGCATCGATCCGGCCTGGATCAATGTCTGGAAGTCTTAGAGGAAGTGGGCTCTAATTACAGAATAATCATCATAATGCACTCCATAGCCCCGCTCATAAGTCTGCCCGCTCATACAGTCATAGCCCCGCTCATACAGGGTTGGCGGCATTTTACTAATCTGAATATTGACTGCGCTGCTGATATGAATAATATTATCATAGAGCACAGACCTGTACAGGAGAGAGCGAGAAACAGAGCAACTAATACAGCCCAGCTGAGAGTGTCTCTATCTCATATCTATCTATATCTCTGTCTGTCTATATCTATCTCATATGTATCTACTTATATCTATCTGTATTTATCTCTATATTCATCAATCTTTCTTTTCTGTAAGTTTCTATCTAAAATAGAATAGCTCTCTATATTCATCTATCTATCTCGTATATATCTTTCGTCTATCTATATCTGTCTTTATTTATCTCACATCTGTAGTTGATCTATCTCATCTCTAACTATTATCAATATATGTCTATCTTCATATCTCATATCTAAACCTCTAATATTGATATCCATTAATTGGTCTTATTACCAGACTCTATAAGTCAACTCATATCGTACATCATAGTATTATCTATCTTCTGCCCTGTCTATTATCTATCTCTATGTATTATTAATCTTTCATAAATCTATTGGACTACTTTCACTTTCCTCAGCTGTGCCATCAGCACAAAAGTTAATAATCCTTCTATGTAACTCTTATTATCTATCATTTATCCATTCATGTATTCAATCCCTTATTTGAACCTCTCACTCACGTCTCCAGAACTTCTCCCAAACTGCACCAATTTTCTCGATTGCCCTTCTCCGGTTTAAAAGACTAATACCCAACCTCTAAAGATTCACACATGCTCCTAACACCCATCTCATTGGGCAAGCCTATCATACTCCCTAACTGCATGCAAATCTAACTCTCTTTTTACTTACCCATCCTGTTATTTCTTCCTATCTGTTATCCGACAAACACCAGATACCAATCTCCAGGCTTTTCTTCAGTTCCTTTACCTTGGACCTTGTATATAAGATGGCGGCTGATGACTGGATAAAGCAACTGCATTTTTATTTATTAAATTATTTTAATCAGTTCCCTTATAAAGTATGGCTGGACCATTATAAATATCTTATGCCTCTTGTATCACCCCCTCATCCTCATAGACTGTAAGCTCTTGTGTCACCC